>JAVANC010000025.1:5132479-5356919 GCA_033319125.1 Parnassius glacialis
TACCATCAGGTGTGTGCCCATTTATCAGTATTTTCTAAAAAACTAATGCTGATATTCTGTGCAAGCGTGGTCCTCCCTAGACGTCCGTAGACTTAATATAATATGCTACATCGTTGCTCTACCATGTCAAAAACACAGATAGGACATTTACTGTCTAGGTTTTTGTAATAGAACTGAAGTAACAAACGGTAACCAGCCTACCTGATGGTAAATGGTTACTGCAACCCTCGGACGCCATCAAACAACTCCAAACATTAAAAAAGACTAATATATAATGCCTTGTAGCTGAGGAGCACTGGAACACAACAGTACAAGCACTGCTATGTGGCAGTAGAAATAGGTAAGAGACTAGTACCTACTCAGAGGGGGCTCCTAAGTAGAATAGGAGAAACCCACAGCCTAGGGTTGGTTCGATTCCTAAGTGAGGTAATAAAATTGTACAGATGCAGACAGACAGATAGATGGACAATTCTAAAAATACAGAATGTTTTTTTTTTACTTGATTACTTGATTAATTCAATTGACTTTCAATTAAATTGACTTGATTAATTGTACTTACTTTTAGCTTTTAGTCCCTCTCTCAAATACAGAAAAATACAGATACCAGCTATTGACGTTTTTATTATAACGAATACATACAATTTTTACCAATCTATATATATATATATATATATATATATCATCATCATTTCATCATTACAGCCCTTCACAAGTCCACTGTTGAACATAGGCCTCCCCCAAAGAATGCCACAAAGCACGGTCCTGAGCCACCTGCATCCATCGACTTCCTGAATGTCTTACCAGGTCGTCACTCCATCTTGTGGGGGGACGCCCTACACTTCGCTTACCGGTACGAGGCTGCCACTCGAGAACCTTTCTTCCCCATCGGTTGTCGGTTCTTCGAGCTATATGGCCGGCCCACTGCCACTTCAGCTTACTAATCCGTTGGGCTATGTCGGTTACTCTGGTTCTACTGCGGATATCCTCATTTCTAAGTTTATCACGCAGTGAAACTCCGAGCATAGACCTCTCCATAGCTCGCTGAGCGACCTTGAGCTTCCTCATACGGCCAGCAGTGAAGGACCACGTCTCAGTTCCGTAAGTCATCACTGGCAACACGCACTGGTTGTACAATTTTGTTTTAAGGTTTTGAGGTATTTCTGACGAGAAGATGTGTCGTAGCTTCCCGAACGCTGCCCAGCCGAGTTGAATCCGTCGATTGACCTCTCGGTCGAAGTTGGACTTACCTAGTCGGACTATTTGTCCCAGGTAAACATACTCGTCAACAACTTCGAGCTTAGTGCTCCCAACAACTACCGGCATAGGTGTGACATGGACATTAAACATAATCTTTGTTTTGTCCATGTTCATCTTAAGACCTATCCGTTGGGAGACACTATTGAGGTCATTGAGCATAGTGCTTAGTTCCTCCAGCGATTCGGCCATGAGGACTATATCGTCGGCAAATCGAAGGTGAGTGATGTACTCGCCATTGATGTTAATTCCGTATCCTTTCCAGTCCAGAAGCTTGAAAACGTCTTCCAATGCAGCGGTGAAGAGTTTCGGGGATATAACGTCACCCTGTCTTACACCTCTCTGCAATTGGATAGGTTTCGTACTCTGGTTCTGTACTCGGATAGCCATCGTAGCTCTACTGTACAAACACTTCAACACTTCGATATACCGACAGTCAACTTGGCACCGCTGAAGGGACTGCAGCACCGCCCAAATTTCGACGGAATCAAAGGCTTTCTCATAGTCCACATACGCCAGACATAGTGGCAAATTGTACTCTTCGGACTTCTGTACAATTTGCCGTAGGGTATGTATGTGGTCTATGGTGCTAAAGCCCTTTCGGAAACCGGCTTGTTCGGGAGGCTGGAAGTCGTCAAGTCTGCGCGCGAGACGATTCGTAATGACTCTCGAAAACAGCACGTAGACGCGGCTCAGAAGGGAAATCGGTCTGTAGTTCTTCAAGAGAGCGTTGTCACCTTTCTTGAAGAACAAGACCACCGCACTTCTGCTCCACGCCTCCGGTGTAATGCCGCCATGGAGGACGGAATTAAAGAGCCTCTGAAGGACTTCAAGTACCGGTCTATTCCACCCGCTTTCAGAAGCTCCGCTGTAATTCCATCCTCGCCTGGGGCCTTGCCGTTTTTAAGGTCCTGGAGAGCCATTCTAATCTCGCTCAGACTGACGTCCGGGATATCTTCGGAATAGTGTCGAATAAGTCTCGCTCTTGGATCGTTACTCACACTTGCGTGTGGCTCCAACGATGACGTGTACAGCTGCCCATAGAACCTCTCAATCTCACTCAAAATCTCAGGTGCCCCGGAAACGATGCTGCCACATTCGGTCTTCAGCTTTGACAGTTGGCTCTTTCTGGCAGACAGATCTCTGGCAAAGACTTTGGAGCCTTGGTTCCGCTCGATCGCTTCTTCAATACGAGCTGTATTGAAGTTGCGTAAGTCTCGCCGCATGCATTTAGAGATCTGTCTGTTCAGTTGCCTGTATGCTGTCAAATCTTTTGAAGAATGTAGCCTCATCTCCCGTCTAACAGCCATGAGATTAAGAGTGTGATCGGAGAGTTTTTGTGTTCTTCTGCGGCGGGTCTTGCAGAACTTAGCTCCGACCGCATGGACAGTTTCCACGAGCTTGTCATTCATATCGTCCACTTCATTGCAGTCTACTAGGCACTGAAAACGGTTTTGTAACTCGAGCTGAAAGGTTTCGGGACTTTGGATTAGAGCACGAGGGGGACGGAGCGTTGACTTTATTAAACGAGACCTCTCCAACTTAACGTTTAGGTTCAGTGTGCCTCTAACCATTCGGTGATCGTTTCCGGTTTTCACCCTCGCGATCACTGAGATATCACTGAACAGTTGTCGTCTGGTCGTCATTTTGAAGTCAATCTCATTTTTTGTGGAACCGTCGGGGCTCGACCAGGTCCACTTCCTTTTGGGCCGCTTCTGGAAGAAAGAGTTCATCATAAAGAGTCCCTCTTTCTCCATGAAGTCGGCCAGCTGCTGGCCCCTTGGGTTCCGTTGCCCTATTCCAAATTTCCCCACTTTCAGCTCACCATTCTCTCTTGTGCCTAGTTTTGCATTGAAGTCTCCCATTAACACCGTATATTGGGTTTTGGAGGAATGCATGGCTCTAGAGATATCCTCATACATTTCCTCCACCTCCTCATCGGGGTGTGCCGAGGTTGGTGCGTAAACCTGTATGACCTTCAGCGAATACCGTTTGGTGATTCTGAGTATAAGGTACGCAACCCTCCTCGACACACTCTCAATCTTTACAACGTTGTTAACGAGAGACTTGTGGACGATAAATCCGACACCTCCTTGAGACAGATGGTCGCCCTCCCGGTAATAGAGCAAGTTGCCGGATTCGAGGATTACCGTGTCCTCCCCCTCTCTTTGGACTTCGGATAATCCTATAATATGCCAGCGTAACTTGTCTATCTCTTCTTCCAGCTCCACGATCTTCTCGTCAGTCCTCAGGGTGCGTGCGTTGTACGTTGCCAGGTCGAGTCGTCGTAGGTGGCAACCGAACCTCCACCGGAGATTCTTAGCACCCCCTGCCCCGCCGTTACCATGGTCGCCACCGTAGCCAGGAATAGCGGGGCCGCCGGGGACTAGGGGCCGTCTGTTTGTTGTTTTCATCATTGGGGGGGTATTTGCCATAGTTGCCACGCTTGGCGAGCGGGTTGGCAACCGCAGTTTTTTTATTGTACTTTCGGCTATTATCAGGAAGATGCTGCTGCCCATCTCCCGCCTGTTTCCCTTTGTCGCCTTTTACGACACCCACGGGAGGATATGGGGTAGTGGATATTCTTGACCGCCACTACACGGCATATATATATATATAGATTGGTGAAAATTGTATGAATTCGTTGATGTTAATAATTTACAATGTATTTCAATTCAATTAGAAACAGCATGGTTGTGATCCATGATTCCAGAGTTATTATCAGTCATGTATTCTTTTATATTATAAAACAATACTATTTTCTTTACAGACTAGCTTTAAGACTTTAATAAAAAAACTGGAGCTTTTTGATAGGTAGCCTTGTTTTAAAAGTGCATACATTGTTCTTTTGTTCGGTACACTGACTCGATATACTGTTCGTTGTATGAGTCGAGTAACTGGTATCTCTAGATTATGCTTGGTCTTTGCTTGGATATGAGGCATTTCATTTTTGTATGGTTTTTATACTTGAATAAAAAGTTTTGTTTTCTTGTGAAATATGTTGTTAAATAAGAGTTTCGCAATTTAAAAAACAAAATACTGATTTACTTTACGACCACTTTTTGTTTTCAAGGAATCTTAAGCTGGTTTGAAGTTCGCCAACACGCAATGGGGCAGCGCGGCGGACATTTCCTCGCCCTAAAACCTTTTTAAAAATGCCTATGATCAGCATTGGGACGTATATTAACTTTAACTTTAAGGTAGCCGATAAATAATTAGTTATATAAAAGGTTTTATATTCATTTTGTATAAAATAAAACTGTTCGTTATCATCGTCATAATCATTACATCCATCAAAAATTATCCATCCATCCACCGTAGATAACCTCATAGTGGGGATATTTGCTATGGTTGCCACGTTTGGTAGGTGAGACAGCAATCGGATTATCAGTAAGGTCTCATATTGGCTTGTGAATTTGGTTGACTTTTTTTGGGACTTCAAAGGTTTATTTTGCGTGTAGGCTAGAATTGTCCGTGCGCTCACAGCTCCTAACTACATTTTAATAATGTATTCCAGGCTGAAATTGAGTCACGGAGGCCAGTCTCAACTGAGCCAAGCCACAGATTAAATCTGTACTTGACTGTATTAGGGTGCTCGAGTGTATGCACAAGCACATAATAAAGTCGGTTGTACAAAATTTTTAATTTTTAATTATCTACCGTCGTAGTCCGGTAGGGCGGCAATCCAATACGACTAAATATGAAGTTATATATTCTTTTTTGTAATAGCAGTAGAGCCACGACGCAGCTATATTATGGTTGTGGCATGACTGGGTCGGCTCGGTTGGGGAAGGACCAAGCTCTCTCAGAATATTAGCGTAAAATGAGTGTAGTGAACCGGAGACGCTATTTCCTGCAAACGAGACATTCCATCTTAGTACATAAGAATGACAACGAACCTGCATTTTTATTAATAATCGAGTAAAGTTAAAATCTATGGGCCACAACATTCCCTAACCATTAGGTGGACTATGTGCTCGTTTGTCCTCGTTTGTAATAAAAAGGGAGTACAATTTTGTTTTATTTTCGTATTTGTTGATTTATTATGAGAATAAAACTCAGATATATTTCACAACGGTAAACAGTCAACCATAACCAGTCCCCTCGTTACGTCAGTCCGCGCCATACAAAATACGCTTTTAGGCGGCCGGAGTTCAGTAATGATGATAACCCTAGAGTCGGATGTTTGATAAAGCCAACCTTATTTCCTTCTGCGTGATAATTAAAGCATGGAATCTGTTTTAAATTGAATTATTTAAGGCGCGATTAATGTTTTATCCATTTAGAGAATCATCGCTTTGAAACATGGTGTAATTGGGAGTGGTATTTTATTAATACGTTTAATATTTTACTAGATAAGTAAGTAAATTCTATACGTGGTAGAGCCATGCTGCAGCTATATTAGTAGTTGAGTTGTAGCACAAATGGGTCGGGCGGAGAAGGACCACGCTCTCACAGAATACCAGTGTAAGATAACAACGTTACTGTGTTTCAAATGGTGAGAGTAGAGAAGCGGATACTCTTTTTACTGGAATAAAAGCATTCCATCTTAGTCCTCACGGGTGCCAACGAATCTACATTTTGATTCTTTATTGAGGATAGATGTAGATATCTATGGGCCACAGCAACCACTTACCATCAGGTGGACCGTGCTCGTTTGTCACTCTATCCTATAATATTTTTTTTTTAGAAAATATATAGTGATAAACGAGCACGCAGTTCGCCTAATAGTAAGAGGATGTTGTGGCCAATAAGCAGTTATACTTATCCTGGAATGAGAATTTTATATAGGCAGAGAACAAACGAGCACACAGTCCACCTCATGGTAAGTGAATGCTGTGGCCTATAGACAGCTACATAGAATCAAAATTTAGATGCGTTGTCACCCCGGAGGACTATGATAGAATGACTCGTTGCCAGTAAAATGGTATCTGGTTCTTTACACTCACCATACGAAACACAGCAGCATTAAGCTATTATTTTACGCTGGTGTTCTTGATATTTTGGTATTTCACTGGTTATTTAAAAGTTTCATTAGGATTTTCTCCTGTGTCGTGCAAGCAGTTTACATATTATATAAATTGCATAAGAACAAACATCCAGAACAGTTAAGCTGCGACTGCACTGCATCACGGAGCCGTGCTGAATGGATTCTATGCTCATTTGTCACCATAACTAATTTAAAATGTTTTTGTCTTTGACACCGTGTTATTGTTCCTGTCATCATTGTCATCATCATTACAGCCTTTCACAAGTCCACAGCTGAACATAGGCCTCGCCCAGGGAATGCCACAAAGCATGGTCCCGAGCCGCGTTGCTGTGATTGTACCGAAATTGTATAATATACTCGTAGAGTTGCTGACAAATTATGAGACAGTTAAAATTATTTGTTGGGAACACATTTCATGCCGTGGTAGCTTAGATGGTTAGCGCTCGTTGTAAATTTCACAGTGCGCGAGCGAACCGGTTTCGATCCCTGACGGCACCATTGAAATTGTTAATTGCAATTTTAAGTGCCAATTTACCACGTGCTCGGCGGTAAATGAAAACATCGTGAGGAAACCTGCATGTCTGAAAAATAATAAAAAAATATTTCAAAGACGTGAATTTCGCCAACACGCATTTAGGCATCGCGGCGGACACTTCCTGCCCTAAAAACCCTCTCAGAAATGAGGGGAGGCTCGTGCCCAACAGTGGGACGTATATTGGATGTAACTTAACATTTCACGCCTTAATATCGTACGCTTAAATGTGTATATTAAGATTTAAAGAACTTATAGAGAAAATGACGGCTCCGTGGTACAGTGATATTATAATAATGAGTTGCGGCGCCGAGGGCCGCGAGGTCGAATCTCGCACGGAACAAGTATTTGTATGGCCTACAAATAATTGTTCCGAGTTTGGGTGTTTGTTCGTGTGTATTTGGGTATGTGAGCCTCTACGATACGAGAGAAAATTCTAGTGTGGGGGCGATGTTGTTGAAGAGAAAACCAAAACAAATTTAGGCAGCATAGTATGTTTTTTTTATTTAAATTATGGCGGATAAATAAGGGCGGCTACATTTGAGAAGGATACAAAGCAATCAAAGCTTTCTGTATTACTTTATTCAACTATTTTTTAATTTTAGTTTTATATTATCAAAGAAAATTCTAAATTCGATTTATTTTAATAAAAACCTTAACCAAGTTATCGTTCAACAAATAAAAAGAGCGCCATATTGGGCTGGGCACGTCGGGCCGCAACTGATAACTCCGAATTATAAAAAAAACCGGCCAAGTGCGAGTCGGTCTCACGCACCGAGGTTTCCGAATAAATCTGTAGGTATATAAGTTTAAAATTATTATAAATATTTTTATTATATGATATAACTAAAAATTTATGCTTTTCGCAATTTTTCCTTTATTTGTGCTATAAAACGTTGCTTCGTACCAAATTTCAAGATTCTGAGTTAGCGGGAAGTACCCTGTAGGTTTTGATTCCCTTGCGAATGTCGAAAATTTGCAGCATAAACGGCTGTATCTTTTGATTGCGTTAACTTAGAAGTTTGATCTTTTCATAGCTTTAAGGGACAGTAGACTTGAGTATTTTATATGAATTTCAGCTTGATACCTCCACGCGTTCCTGAGATAAAGGGTCTTGATAGACAGACAGACAGACAGACGGACAAAAAAGTGATCTTATAAGGGTTCCGTTTATTCCTTTTGAGGTACGGAACCCTAAAAAGAGAGAACATAAATATTTTTTTACTGAATATATTTTGTTAAGCAAAGCGTTTGATCATCTTCGGCTACATCGCTACTTACTATCAAGTGGGTTAGTAATAATATCTTCTAGACCAAATTTCGGCCATTGCGTTCGCAACGGAAACTAGTCTTCTGCGGAGAACAGGACTTTGATGCACAAGTGTGTGTGCAAACACAGTTGCACACACGACACTATGTCACACTTATAATAGGTGAATAATATTTCCAGGATAAAAGGAATATAGAGTTCGAAATAGAAAATAAAGCTAAATCATTTTAATCCTCACCTAATATATTATGTCGTAACAGTTGATATTCATATAAAATGACTCGGCACTCAATACAATGCAAATGGGGTGACGCTGTTGGTTTGTGATAGGGAGTATTAACATACATTTGCAAGGATGTTTGTACTCGCGTTAATCTGTCGGAATGGACAGAGAGCAAAAACATTCACAAAAATTACCATTTTATCGCGCGTATTTTTCATTTTGATATGAATGTAAAATTTTATATTTCGTGCGTACGCGTAACAACACCTTATTGATATTTAAAATGGTAGCATAATGTTATTGTGTTTTGTTTGACGCGTGACGCGAAGCAGAGACCTTCATATTGGTAACGAGGCATTCCATCTTAGTCCTCAGGGGTGACGACGTATCTGCCTTTTGATTATTATTCAAAGTTAGATATAGATGTCGAATACCGATAGAACAGATCGTACACTTACAATCAAATCGACTGTGTCCTCGTTTGTCACACTTCCTTCTAAAAAGTGCCTTAGGTTAGAAGCATACAAATACCACCAGGTGAACTACATGCTCATTTTCGACCTTACCGTGACAATAAATCTATTGGAATTGTATTTGGCTTCAACATGAATATGGATCGGCTCGACCAGAGAAGAACTTCACTCTTACATAATACTAGCATAAATGACACGCATAATGTTGCAGTGTTTTGTATGCGCAGGATCCACATACCATCAAATTTTGTGCTCGTTTGACAAGTGCTAGAGCCACACTGCAGCTATATTATATTTTTAGCACGAAGGGATTGGCTCGGCTGGAGTAGGACCACGCTCTCACAGAATAACAGCTTAAAATAGCGGCTTAATACTGCTGTGTTTCAGACGGTTAGTGTATAGAGCCGGAGACCCTTCTTACTGAAAACGAGGCATTCCATCATACTCCTCAAGGTTAACAACATATCTGCATTTCTATTCTTAATTGAGGATACATGGAGATGTCTTTAGGTAGCAGCATTCACTTACCATCATGTGGACTGTGTGCTCGTTTGTCACTTCCTATAAAAAAATGTATTTGTATTGATATCATTCAACGATTATATACATAACTGTGCCTGGTTAAGTTTTTAATAAAATCGACTTGGTGTCTAACACAAAACCAATGTAGGTATAAGTTACCAAACCCGCGCCTTAGCTGGTAGCGTCATGACATTACGGTGAAGGTCAAGTTGACTTTCTAGAAAGGAACAACGTTAAAAACAAAATAAAAAAATGAATGAATCCGACGTTAAGTCACGTTGATTATGTCATCTCCATTCAATTTTATAGTTTTATCTGAAATTGAGGAGAATCAACTTCGCTAACCCTGCAAGATACGGTCAATGGAGTAACAGGGGTGATCATTGTCAAATTTTCTGCGCGTGGATTATAAATGGAAAGTTGATAGAGAGGGCAGACAGAACCGGGGTGGGAACTTAGCCACACCTATTTTCACTTATTGATTTTTAGTTTTTACTTAACTACTCAATTCTAATAATTTCTACTCCAATATCAAATACCATAAATTATTCACTTTATTGAATTTGAAATTCCGCTTTTGACTGTAGTCGTTTTCTGTGTAATTTTTTTCTTTTTGTGCTTGTTAGCCAGTATCATTCCTTCTTGATTCATCATTTCAAATTCTAGACATTTAAACAGAGCGTCGTAGTTCTCAAGATCTAAACATTTTTATTTATAAACTTTTGTTATTAATATGAACTGTTGCCTTTTTGCCTTAGATTGTTCATTAATGTTATTCTCAACATATAAATCGTTATAGAGCTTAAGACCGAGTGGGTTGGTACAGTCACGCTACAGTGTATTATGCTCAAAGCACGAATGAGGCTCGGCTCGTTTTTTTACCAAATATGAAGGCGGCCTTTTTGCCATATTTTCCTTATTCATTGAATACGTAGTATTTCGAAACATAAGATTGCAATTAACATTACGGGAGGCTGCAGGAGATTGATCTCGGTTACTCGCAAACTAGGCGAATGCCCCTAATTTATATATGGTTTACTTAATAAAATATGTTTGCAATTAATATTAAATTAAATAATCTACTCCTTTATTTGCAGGTAAATCGATGAACACAGGTTGCTAGTTATAAATCAAGTGCTAAATAAAAAATTAACAGTTTCACACAATGACACTTAATCAGTGAACTTCAAGATGGCGGACATTTCTGGCGGCAAAATTGCTTGGAGTGTGCTATTGCTTGCGGTTGTTTTGGACAATGGGATTTGTCATCCCGAAGAGAATGAAGATCTGGGTGAGTTTTAGATTATATATAGACATTTCTATGTTATAAAAAGCTTTATTAAGACGTGTTATAATTTATCGGACTTTAATAGACCATGTTTTTAAAATCAAATGTAACGCAGAATAAATACTAATTTAATATTAATATATATATCTTTATCAATCATACGCTAGTTCTTGACTTGAATCCTTTAGATGCAAAGTGGTGATGTTTTTGGATGTAAAACTCACGAGCTTAGTAAAAATTTATTTACCATATTTTGAAAATACTCACACATTGTATTTTGATAGAAATACTCTTGTTGGCAAAGTCCAATCTTTTGCTTTACGTATTGTAAGCGATGAAGCAAAATGCTTACTTCGATAAAAGAAAAAACTATTGCAGGAAGATATATGCCACAATCGTCACGTTTGCCCGGCGAATTGAAGATCACAGTTCGATTCTCGCACCCTTGATGCTGCTTTCAGCTGGTCTGGGTATTTTCCGTCTGACATAAATGAGATGTTATACTGCCATTTATCGGAAGGTATACACGACTTTCCTAGGGACGCCTCTTACGATACTCACGTTACTTAATAAAATCCGTGGGTTTTCGCAAAAATATTCTTTCTCTTTGAATCTCTTCCTACAGATAAAATCCTCTTGTAAAAAATGTCTCTAAATGTTTAGACGCTAGATTACAATAAAACAAAACTTTCTCATTATAAAATGCCACAGTTTTATTCCTAGTTAGGACACCAGTCTTCCGCACAAGAGTTCTGAGCCGTGGAAGCACGCGAGCAACCTGGGTTCAATACCCGCCGGCACCAATGAAATTGTTAATTGCAATTTTAAGTGCTGATTTAGCACGTGCTCGGCGGTGAAGGAAAACATCGTGAGGAAAACTGTATTTTTTTTTATAGGATAAGGGTGACAAACGAGCACACGGTCCATCTGATGGTAAGTGGTTGCTGCGGCCCATAGACATCTACATCTATCCTCTATTACAAATCAAAATGTAGATGCGTTGTCACCCGTGAGGACTAAGATGGAATGCCTCATTTCCAGTAAAAAGGGCCTCCGGCCACCTGCACTCACCATGCGAAACACAGAGGTAAATCTCTACTTCACGCTGGTTTTCTGTGAGGTCGTGGTACCACCCCGGTTCGAGCCGGCCCATCCGTGCGACAGCAAAAGCTGCCGCGTGGCTCTACCACTGTTAAAATGTAAAATGTATGTCTGAGAAATAAGAAAAAAAAACATTTCGAAGACAGGTGAAGTTCCCCAACATGCATTGGGACAGCGCGGCAGACATTTTCTTGCCCTAAAACCCACTCAGAAATGAAAGGAGGCCTGTGCCCAGCAGTGGGACGTATATAGGCTGTAACTTTACCTTTTTTAACTTCCGGACAACATTTGTACGTTTGTTTAAGTTGTGTACAATCAAATTGAGGAAAAATTAAAATAAAAACATGAATTAAATTATATTTAAATAATATAATTAAAATAAAAACATGAATTAAATTATATTTAAATAATATAGTTAAATGTAATTTAATATATATTAAATATTTAATTACATTAAATTAATTAAATTTAATTATATTTAAATATAATTTAATATATATTAAATATGTAATTATATTAAATGAAAAATATTTAATATTTAATTATATATATAAAATAATATTTATTATCATTATTATTTAAGATTCTTTTACGCCACAAGCACTCCATTATTATCACTACTCTATTATGAGAATTGTATAAAGTAATGTAATATCAAAAAAAATGTAAATGCAATTCGGTTTCACGGTGAAAAAATTAGAAGATTTTATTTTATAGTTATAAAAATTATCACTGACTGGGTGCAGTGACTTGGAAGTTTTTCTAAGAAAATATCTATATCGTATAAATATAATAATCGTTTCCTTTTAGCGAAACACAAATGGAAAATGGAAGTGAAAAACGTTGATAAAAATGGATTCTAAGTAGCAATACTAGACCATACTCTCGTTCTAACGATTGCGGATTCATGAGAGGCGGGGAAACTTTTATAGATTTCAGCTAATATTAAGCGAGCCGGGACCGTGCCGTCTTAAATAAAAAATATGACCGACACCTGATAATAAATAGAGTATAGTGATTTTTGCAAAATATCGACATATATTTTTTTAATATTATGCAATATTTTGTAGGTTAACTTTATTACAGCACCTGTGACAATGAGAAGA
Source organism: Parnassius glacialis (assembly GCA_033319125.1). Taxonomy (NCBI): domain Eukaryota; kingdom Metazoa; phylum Arthropoda; class Insecta; order Lepidoptera; family Papilionidae; genus Parnassius; species Parnassius glacialis. The sequence continues at coordinate 5,145,239 of JAVANC010000025.1, forward strand.
CTCAATGACTTATGATATTATTTACCAACCAGACTCAGGGTAGCTCAGTAACTCAGCGCTCGCCGTAAATTCACAGCACTCGAACAAACCAAGTTTGATACCCAACAATAAGTCATAGATTGCAATTGCAATGGTTGATTTACTATGTTTTTAACAGTGGTAGAGCCACGCGGCAGCTTTTGCTGTCGCACGGATGGGCCGGCTCGAACCGGGGTGGTACCACGCCCTCACAGAATACCAGCGTGAAGTAGAGGTTTACCTCTGCGGTACGCTCGGTGAGTGCAGGTGGCCGGAGGCCCTTTTTACTGGAAAAGAGGCATTCAACCTTAGTCCTCACGGGTGACAACGCATCTGCATTTTGATTCGCTGCATTTGATGGGTTTGTGAAGGGCAGTAATGGTGATGATGATGACGATGATGACTACATGGTTAATAGAATATAATAGAATAATTTTAATATAACATAGATTACAAAAACAATCATTTATCTTTCTGACAATGTGCTTTTTATATAATTTATATGTTTAATATGATTGTTAGATACGATTTCATGCGACAAAACGTTGGAATCTTGATTTTAAGGCGCTAGTAAAACATACCTACGCACTTTGCGCTTAAGATGTCCAAACTAATGGCCCTTGGACTCTACTGCTTCCGCCCATCTAAAAGTCAGTTAGACCAGAAGATCACCAGCTGATCGACCTCGACAAAACCCGTATTTGCCAGTACATAACGGATTCCGTTATTTTGGAGAGTAAGGAGGTAATGGCGATTAGCCTGTAGTTAGACGGGTCTAAGCGGTCGCCTTTTTTAGGGATCGGGTGACAAAAGCCGTCTTCCATAATTTCGGGACTATGCCTAGGGGTTTCAAGTACCAGAAAAGACGCGTTAGAACCGGTGTCAACTCCGGAGCACACGTCCACAGCACAATTTGGGGGAATTCCGTCAGGCCCATTCAACTTGTGGATGTACAGGGAGAGGAGTGCTTTGCACTCACACCGCGGGATGGTCAGCTGTGTGTTTACCCCGTCATTAAGAGTCGAGTTGGATGCAAAGAAAGAGCCTAGCAGATTGGCATTCTCCTTTGCATCATCGGCTAGTGAGTCGTCCACCCTGTGCACAAATGGCAGAGATGGCTGACAGAAGTTCCCTTGGACAGCCTTGGCGAGAGACCAGAACGCACGTGTTCCCGAAAGGAGGCTAACTAGTTTCTCGCCAATTCTGCCGATGTGCTCTGACTTTGCCTTAGCAATGACAGTTTTGAAAGACCTGGAGGCAGATTTATACTTCTTTTTAAGAGCGCTGGTGTTTACATTCCGGGACGTTGATGCGTCAGTAAAGGCCCGTAGCACTCCTGTTTATAGCGTGATGCGATTTTACAGGAGTGACCAAACCATGGCTGAGTTATGCCTCCGATAGGCACCGCAGATGATGGCATAAATAATTTCATTAACTGAAGTACCACATCAGCGACAGAATCAGCAACAATGTTAGAATCACCCTGCATCAAAAGACCGCATCCCATCCCAGTCGGCCGACCTATAGTGCCAAACACGGCGGCAAGCTGCAGATCGCAACTGCAGTGGGAGTGTGAGTGGCACCGTGCTCCAGATCAGACAATGTTCCGAAGAGCCAAGAGGGGCATCGACGGAGACCTGATATCTGTCTGGATGAGAGCAGAAGGTCCAACAGGGAAGTTGCATGATCCTCCACATCTGGAATCCGCGTAGGCGTAGTAACCAGTTGTGTCAGACCACATGCCAAGGCAAAATCATGAACAGATCTTCCCGCATGATCGGTTAAACGTGAATGGAGCTATTCGGCGTAGTGGGCGTTAAAATCGCCAAGGATCACAATCTCTGCGGATGCGGATGAAATAATTGGAGCTCTGGCCACCTGCACTCACCAGACAAAAAGTAGAAGCAGAGCTTCCACTTAACGCTGGTATTCTGTACCGTCGTGGTACCAACAGAGCTCGAGCCGCCCCATACGTGCAACAACAAAAGCTGCCGCGTGGCTATACAACTTTACATGTGCTACTTATGTATCCACCATACATGGAAATTCTTAGTGTCAGCGAAGTGTTTGCTTATAGAAAAAAGAGTATCATTACGATCGTGAAGTAACCACAGTTGTGGTAATATTTTACAATAAAAGGATTAAAAATTATATTGACCTTGATCAAGAGTAAATAGTCTTAAATAAACGTACGTCTTTGTTGTTTCTATCGATGTATTGGTACATCCCTATAAGCGGTTTTACTAGCTGAATTATTTTTGGGAGCGCGATTACAGCGGTAATAAAAGTTGTAGAGCTTTTATCGCTTGGAGTAAATTGCAAAACCAGATGTTTGGTAAGTGTTCATTTCTTTTAGCTATTTTTTGTACAAGTAAGGATCGTAAACGATTATATATTCCTACTACATACACCTACATCTGTCCACGATCATATTTAAGAATCAAAATTTATACGTTTAGTCACCCCTGAGAGCCATTATGGAGTACCAGTGTTTTGATGTTTTCACATCGCCAAACCACACACTTTTCGATGTGTATTTTATAATACTGTACTTTTATCGTGATTTTATTTTATGCGATAAGACCACCTATTATAATACTCTTGTTTTACTTCATTTTTATATGTTTTGTTTTAGTGTACAATAAAGAGTTATACATTTATCTATCTATCTACCTCATTATACGACACCCACCAGCATTGTTCCGAGAAAAAGCTCACTCATTTGTGCTCCTAGTAGGACACTAAGATTTTTTTATAGGATAGGGTGACAAACGAGCACACAGTCCACCTGATGGTAAGTGGTTACTGTGGCCCATAGACATCTACATTTATCCTCGTTTGCGAATCAAAATGCAGATGCGTTGACACCCGTGAGGTCTAAGATGGAATGCCTCTTTTCAGTAAAAAGGGTCTCCGGTTCTCTACACTCACCATACGAACACAGCAGTGTTAAGCTGCTATTTGACGCTGGTATTCTGTGAGAGCATGGTCCTTCCCCGGTTGAGCCGACCCATTCGTGCTACAACTATACTACTAATATAGTTGCAGCATGGCTTCACCACGTAGTCCCCGCGTCACTCTATGTTAAGCACGGGCCGTATATGGGAGAACTTTAGACGAGCTCTTGTCTCTCATGACGCACTGGCAGGGTCGCCATGCGATCTGGGGAGCTTTGGGTAAATAAAAGACTCGTGACGATGGTTGAAATAAGACTATTTTTTTAAAAATATTACATTTTTAATTTTTCTACGTAATTCTAACAAAGAAGGGTTAATAATTTCTACGTTGGTATATAGGTTGATTTCAAGAGAGTTTCCACTCAATTATTTTCGAGTTACGTGGTATGATCTTATTACAATCCGATTCACTTTATAGGGATAGATCTTCGAGTTACATCGAATAATGTTTCAAATATAGTTCTCAGTAGAAGTGTTATTTAATTACAGCATTCTTTTGATTTTCGTCCCTACCTACTTACCTACTTACACATTACATCGTTTCCTGTCTAGGAATCCATCTGGAACCACTTATTACCTATATCTGCCGCCAAAAATCAGAGCTTGCACTACTGTGTCTTAGTCTAAACATTATAGAGAACTAGTACAGCCTGTGAGGAATGCTATCTTAATCCTTAGAGATGACAATGCATCTGTTTTTGTTTTTTTTAATTTCTCCTGTATCGTGGAGGCAGTTTACAAACATAGATCATTTGTAGGCCATACAAATACTTGTTCCGTGCAGGATTCCAACCCGCGGCGCCCAACGCAACAATTCTAAATTCATTGCTAAGCCACTGCGCCACGGAGCTGTCTTCTGTGGCCTCGCTTTTTGCTTGATGTCCATGAGCTGCATAAGCTACTTACCAACAGATAGTCTATCAGCTCGTTTAACACTTCACTGTGATATAAACAAGTGATTAAATGAAAAATTTTGAACAGACTTCAATAAAAATAAAACGAGAACATCATCGATGTATTCGAGGTCAATTAAATACGCATTATTAAATATATCTCAAAAACTACTGTTTAGATCTTGATCACATTTATATGGGATCACATGAGAAGCACCAGTTTGACTGCCCATGAACAACTCCAACACAAGGGGAATTGTAGATGCATTGCCGGCCTTTAAAAAAGGAGTAGGCTTTTTTCTTGAAGGTTCTTAAGTCGTAAGGACATAAAAATACAGTTGAATTGAGAACCTCCTCTTTTATGAAGTCAGTTAAAAATAACGTGGTTGAACTTCTTCAAACGTGCTTAGCGTTTTGCTTCCTCGTCATGTAGTTTTATATATCGATGGGTGTGACAGTGTTCCTCGGCTCGATAGCGTTATATATTACCACATCCATCCATTACAGCATATAAAAGTCCACTATTGAATATATATCTCCCCCATAGATTGCCTCAAAGGATGTCGCCATATATGTCACTCTTGGCAGACTCAATTTTAAGTTGTTATAAGGAAGCTACTGCTGTTCATCTTCTGTTCATGTTTCAGTTTCCTTCTGTTGCTTTTTGAGTACCCACGGGACGATATTGGGTACTGGATATACTTACACAGTCACTATACGGTATAAAATTTAATATATTATATATTAATTAATAGAATCAGGCGTTACTTTGCAGAAATCCGTTATAAAGTAGGGTGGTTATAAAGTAATTTGCTTAATTCCGCGTAAAGAAAGAAAAAGATGTGTCCTGCCCAGTTATAAGGGGACCTCCCACCCTCCCTCCCTCAATCGCGCGCATTATACCCGTCGCCATCAATCCCAGCACAACCATACCCAGCACTACCATATTATATATTGACGCACGTGGACCCGCCATCATGTTCGAGGATGCATTCATGTGATGTGTTAAAGTTAGGTTTGATTATTTTTCTTTATTTCTTTTTTTTTATAGGATAGGGTGACAAACGAGCACACAGTCCACCTGATGGTAAGTGGTAGCTGTGGCCCATAGACATCTACATCTATCCTCGTTTGCGAATCAAAATGCAGATGCGTTGTCACCCGTGAGGTCTAAGGTGGAATGCCTCATTTCCAATAAAAAGGGCCTCCGGCCACCTGCACTCACCGAGCGAAACGCAGAGGTAAACCTCTACTTCACGCTGATATACTGTGAGGTCGTGGTACTACCCCGGTTTGGGCCGGCCCATCCGTGCGACAGCAAAAGCTGCCGCGTGGCTCTACCACTGTGAAAATTTCAACATTACATTTTCATCTGTATCGTGGAGGCAGTTTACAGACATAAATTGCACAAGAACAAAAATCCAGATCCGGAACAATAATTTGTATGCCATACAAATACTTGTTCCGTATGGGTTTCGAACCCGTGGCTTTCAGCGTTGCAACCCAGAGATCTATCACACAGATAGTGTTAACGCGTTCAAGCGTTCCGCGTTCGCGTTACATCGCGTTCTGCGTTCGTTGTGTAGCAATATAACGCGAACGCAGAACGTTTGAACACATAAAAGCCTTGTCTGATAGATCCCTCTATGCTATGCCACTTTGTTACGGAGCCGTTATCTCGGAATAGTCATTGGGTTCCGTCGTCAGGTTGGAATAGTCATCGATATTATGTTCGTGCGTATAAACTATTAATTTTAATATACCCGTAACCGCCGAATATCGAAACGAACACTATTCAATAAAATACGAACACGATACGATGACGAGAAGCCTTTTCGAAACTTTCATTTAAAGGTCAAGGTGAAGGCTTTTACCGAGAATCAAATGATATATAGAATTTTTATTGAACACTTTTATAACACACCTAGAAAAAAAGATATAATATTTAGATTTGTGATAGCATCGTTACAGTGATATGATAAGTGTTTATTGTAGTCCATGGATACCTGGATCCACGGTCAACCAAAGAAGACTAGAGATACGTTGTCACCTCTGAGGACTTCAATTGGAGTACACATGACGATTTTGGAGTCCCAAATCCCACATGTTCATTTTTTGTCTTTACTGGAGCGAACGGTAGCAGTCATTGCAACGATGCTGACTTGAGAAATCAGGGAATACCAAATTAAAAAAGAGTGAATGTAAAAAAAAAGTGAAGAAAACTGAAGTAAAAAAACCGAACTTACAGCTTACTGATGTTGAGTGCCTACTATATTCCATGGACACCTGCAGCCAACTTCAAACAAAGAAGTCTACAGATATGTTGTCACCCCTGAGTACTTACACGATTAATTATACTGTCTTTCTCTCTCTCTCTCTCTCTCTCTCTCTTTCTCTCTTTATTATTATATAGAATATCTCACAGCCTATGCTTACACTTATTCTCTATACATTTTAGACTGGAATGCAACAATTCACACTGTTACCTGGCGGCAGAAAAAGATTATAGGAACACCTATTCTGATGGATTGCTAGGCATATAACAAGTCCTATCACCTAGTAAATGCTTTGTGTTATCTTATCTTATCTTATCAGCCCATAATGTCTCACGCCTGAGCAAAGGCCTCCCCAACCTCTTTCCACCTTTCATGGTTCTGTGCTATGGAAAACCAGTCTTCCCTGAAGGAGTCCAGTTCATCACGTCATCGTTTTCTGGGTGTGCCTCGGGGTCGTCTGCCATTTATAGGAGTCCATCGAGTTGTAATTTTGGCCCAGTCCCATTTTAGTTTGGCGGATTACGAGAGACGTCAGTGATTTGGGTTCTGGAACGCAGAGAGGTATTTCTGATGCGGTTTGTTAGTCTGATTCCTAGCATGCTGCCCTCCATTGCTCGCTGACACACCCCGAGATCAGATCTCTAATGTCTGGTGAGAGACCAGGTTTGGGCACCATATATCGACACGGGGAGGATGCACATGTCCATGAGTTTGCGTTTAGGGATATTGGTGCGTCGCCCTTCATTAGATGTTTTAAGGCCGAATAGCTCTTCCAGATGTTTTCTGTTCATCGGGCGATCTCTTTTTCTTGCCTCATCTTGAAAGAGATTATTTGTACTTTTCTTAAAATCTTTAATTTCTTCATAACAAAATCTGTTTAGCTTCCATTTAAATAACATAATTGCGCATCAAATGAAACCAGTCCAAAGTCGATATCGTTATTTCTTCTCGAGATATGCAAAGAAAAAATTTATCCGCATAAACTAACACCTTAAAACCTTCGTATCCGACTCTAAATTATAGACATTTAAATTGAAGATTACAGTAACTTCCTAATGGGAAGCATAATTTAATATTTATTGGGACATATTCTCAGTATTAATAGGGCGCATAATATCCCCTTTATGATGGAATCTATAGGGAGATCTATGTACTCCAGTGGACATGATTTACTTACTGCGATTCAAATAAGCCGGCACGCTATATACCTAATATAATGATGTTCTTTCACAGTTAATGAATGATGTTTACGTGTTTTTTTTTTTGCTATAATAATATATAGAAAATGCAAAGGGATGCAACATCTCTTCGCAGTGCCAATAAATCGAGCCGATCGGAAAAGACTCGGTCCTTGACGATTCGAGCCGCTCTGCGCTGGATGCGGTCAAGTGGAAGGAGCTGGCACTTGGGAGTCCCTGCCCAGAGATGGGAACAGTATTCCATGTGAGGCCGAATCTGCGCCTTATAAAGTTGCAGGCGGTGTGCTGGCATGAAATACTATCCCGCTCTGCTGAGCACGCCAAGCTTTTTAGAGGCTAATTTGGCCTTCTCTTCCAAGTGACCACGAAACTACACGTCACTCGATATGTCGACGCCGAGGATTCCAATACTGACTGAGGCAAGAAGGGGAGTGCCTTCAAACTGAGGAGATACGACAAAGGGGTTCTTTCTAGCGGTAAACGCGCAAACTTGTGTCTTCTCAGGATTAAACTGGACTAGATTTAATCCCCCCCAATCCGAGACTTTGTTCTGCAAAGACTCGACTTCAGACACAAGTTTGTTTCGGTACTCGTCGACGTTTTTCCGAGAAATATTGGCACGGCCGGTGTATAGAGCATCATCATTGCTGTCATCCGCATAGCAATGAATGTTACCAGTTCGCAACATATCATTGATATGCAGAAGAAACAGCGTTGGTGATAGCACACAGCCTTGTGGAATACCAGCGTTAATAGGCTTGTAGTCGGAGCATGCACCGTCTACAACGACCTTGATGGTTCGATATGAAAGGAAGTTGGTGATCTGAAGCTTGGTTTACGTCTGGTGTATACAAAAAGCTCTGCCATATACGTTAACATAGGTTTGGCATGAGGCAGCTTCGTAGCGGCAAGTGGAGTGTAGGCCGGCTCCCCACTACATGGACCAAAGTAATTAAAAATTCTTACATTTCAAACAACTTTATGTAATGTGAACCAAATCCTGTTTGCGTGTTTCACTTTTTATCCATTTTATATTTTGCTAAATTTAAAATGCAAATGCCCGGACGTGACTTATGGGTACACTGTTAAACATTTCAGAATGTTAGAATTACTTGCAGTGTAATTTTAATTATGTACTTTTTGAAAACGATTTTTTTGGTCGTACATTAAAATGTTCGTTTTTAAATATTTTTATGATGATAGCATAAGAAAAAAAGAATAGCATTACAATGCACGAATGAATAATTGCTTTAAATAATTGCTAATTTTTAACAAATTTAATATCATATTAAAGTTGTTAAAAATTAATCTACTAAGGTCCGTGCAATAAAATAAAATGATGTGTCTTACTAAGTTAGAAGAGCACCTTTCGCGCTCCCTAAATTGCGTGCACTATTCCCGTGACCACTAATCCCAGCACAACTACTCCCATCACTACTACACTAGGAAAGACACAACGCCGTCTATAATACGACACGTGCTTCGCCTCTACACGAGGCATCCTCAGGTAAAGTAGACACTGCGCTATACGTTACTATTTATTGATTTACATTTTATATTTCTTATAAAAAAGTGACAATTGGACTTACAGTCTATATGATGGTCAATGACTACTGCAGTCCATGAACAGTTTTTTTATAGGATTGGGAGACAAAGGAGCACACAATCCACCTGATGGTAAGTGGTTGCTGTGACTCAGAGAAATCTACATTTATCCTTAATTAAGAATCAAAATGTAGATTCCCATGAGGACTAAGATGGAATGCATTGTATGTAACATATTTTGTTGTTAATATCTTATTTAGTTTGTCAAATGTAATCCTTTTAAAATCATGTACAAATATTGTGAAGTATGAGTAGTAGTAAGAATAAATTCTACAACCAGGTATTTAGTACTTTGAATATTTAAAAAAATATAATTATATATCACAGTTTCCTTTGAATATTCATTTACAAAATACTGAAAAAATATGTCTAGTTTTGTTTATTTATTAAAACATCTGGATGCATATTTTTTAAGACAAAAAAGAACAATACATACAATGACTTTGTTAAACTTTATTTTTTTATCATACAATGCCGAGATAGATTGAAAAATGATGACGACGAAACTTAACGGGCGAGTGTGCGATATACGTTAGATTAGGCCACTCGTGTTTTAAGTACACGAGCGAGTTTGTAAGAGAAGATAAAACGGTAGAAGTATAAAATATTTTAGCACCGCTGTCGAATATAATACGTATCACATAAAGTTTGAAGAGATATATAACAAAAACTAATTCTGATTAAAGATCTTCGTTTTTATCTTCAACTATAGTTTGTGTTTTAATTAAAGTGTAAAAAGTGAAAAAGTGAAGAAACAACTAGCAGAATTTTCTCTAAGATATTTCTATTAAAGTCCAATTATTCACGAACGCTCGTAAACGGCAGGGTTTGCTGGATAGGAACCCGTCTGTGTTGATACCAACCTCTTAGCTATTTCTGTCACAAAGCACCTATTGCTGTATCTCGATTTGAAGAGAGAGAGAGAGAGAGAGAGAGAACAAGTTTAATTACAACCTCAGGAGCATTGAATGATGAGACCACTTAACTTTTTCTCGCTCCTATATAAAACAAAAAGAAAGACTATTATTACGACACGATTATAAATACTCAGGCGTTACTTCGTAACTAGCTTGAAGACAATCTCTCTTCCTTCCACTATTGCGTACACTCACTTTCACCTAACCTAACATCACTAACATAGGAAAAACACCCAACCCTCAATAACAAGCCATGTGTCTCATCTTAAAGGGAAACATCATTAGGAGATTTGGACTTATTACTAAGCACTAAGTTAGCGGCGGGCAAGCCCGTATAACGTATTATTAAATATATATTGTAAATGTTGTGTTAAAAACCATAAGCACGTAGCCACGTAATCGTAAAAAGCAGAAAAAAGTTCGTTGCCAGTGATAACTGAATAATTCGAGTAAATCTCGATTATTGCGTTACCGGCAGTCGATAATTCCCGGAGGCTCTCAAAAATTCATACAATGCTCTCCGGTGCTCGCTGTCGGAATATAAATTTTTTCTAAAGGCTTTTTCTCTGGAGGACGTCTCTCTACTAAATTGGTATGAATACGTGCTGGCTGATAATAAAAAAAAAGAAAAAATAGCTTTTAATGTAATAAAATAACAAAAGGCTCAATCGGTATCAATACGTGCTTTTAACAAAAAAAGTTAAAAAGAGTTTTGGCGGGAACTTACTCGGCGGTGGATTGATTCTCGTGTATTATTATTATATATTTAATAATGGTTTGAAGTGAACTTTGAAATGTAAAAGTGGTGCGATTTTGTGCATTAAATGTCTGCGCATGTGAACTATTAGTGAAAACGATGAAACAAACGCTGCGATTGTGATGTGAACATAAAGATAACGTGTCTTACAATGTAAAGGTCCATTACAGGCTATTGAAGTCCACTGCTGACCTTAGGCCTCCCCTGAGATTGTCTCTTAAGGAGTTTACTTGCTATGGTTATGGCAATTTGGCAGATGACGTTAGTATTAGGAAGACGCTGCCCAACTCCTAGTTAATTTTCCTCTGTTCCATCTTACGAAACACATGGAACGATATATTTTTTAAATTTATTCTTAGAAAAAGTGAACATTATTTACTTTTTAAATTTTGCCAAACTGTAAGCCAGTTTGTCGCCAACGCTACGTGGGTAGAGGATATTCTTTTAAGTGCCGCTATACAGTTATTACGCCCGTCATCTGTTGCGATTGCCAACCTGCCTATCACGCATAGTGATTGCCTGTAGTGGTCTTTAGAGAGTAGATTAAAAAAATATTATAATATACCTATCTTCATAGTAGGATGTATATCTGCGGAGTATCTGTTATCATTATGATTATCACGTCCTCTGTCTTTTTATGTTAAGGCAAAAATCGATCTTGCAGTGATTTTAAAGGAATTTGAAAAAATTAAAATCTGTCAGACGAGACACAGAAGACAGAGAGGTAGGAAAATATAATCATGTAAATTTAATATAGAAATTTAAATTATTCTTGAATGCTGTAAAATGTTTTTTTTCTGTGACAAATTAGGGTATTTCTATTGATTATTTATTTTCGACGAATCGGGTAATAGATTTAAAATGACATTTATAGATAAAACTCCTTCTATGATAACCATGTATCGCTGGTTTCACAAATTTTATTACGGTCGACTAACTTTTAAATATGAAAAAAGAAGTAGTCGCCCGTTAATGGCGGAAGGAAACGTGCTGGAAGTGTGAAACATAATTGAAGAGAATTGACGTATTAAATATGAAGAAATTCAACACAAATTGGATCAGGATGCGTTCACGAGATCTCACATGAACACCTACTTGTGAGGGGGATAGTTTCGCGTTGGGCACCACAACCTCACCGATGCTTCAAAGCAGGTCGTCGTGGAATATTCTATGAATGATTATTAAATTTGAAGCAGCCTCCTCTCGGCGTGTTTACGGCATAATTACGGGTGATAAAACTTAGGTTTATCAAAAAAATTCAGTTAAGAGGCATCAGGCGACGGTTCGACATTTTCAAAACGAACCACCGCACCGCCTACCAAAGTGAAGCGCTCGATAAGCGAAATCGAAGTAATATATTAATGTTAGACATAAGTTTTCACTGCTGTGGCCAAAACGACCAAAACACTTGGTTCTACGGGCTACTGCTTCGCTATGGAAATACTCAGCGCTCAAAATTAGGAACTTCCTAAACTGCATACCTATTAAGCTTTGTGTCACCCGCCTTACAACTTTATCTTGCCGTCGCGTTACCGTTATCTTAAACAGTCTATTAAACTCCACTGCCGAACATAGGCCCCCTTTCATAGATTGCCTCATCGATAAGTTATTCGCCATAGATGCCAAGTTTGGCAAGCCGGTTAGCCGGTTGCCACGCTTGACAAGCAAGATTTTTAATTTTAGTCGTCATTAGGAAGACGATGCAGCCAATCTTCTAGTTTGTTTCCCTTTTTTATATAGGACAAGGGTGAAAAACGAGCACACAGTCCACCTGATGGTAAGTGGTTGCTGCGGCCCATAGAGATCTACATCTATCCTCTGTTACAGATCAAAATGCAGATGCGTTTTCACCCGTGAGGGCTAGGATGGAATGCTTACTTAACTTAGTCACCTCTTACGACACTAATGGCACGATATGGGGTAATGGATATTCTTATACCGCCAATACACGGTAATTGCACCATGTGACATCTTTTTATTTCTTAAAATAAAAATTTACTGAAAGGATCGACGTAAGAGATGATAGCAGCGTTCGAGCAGACCGTAGAAGTGTCTAAGGCGGCCTAGAAAAATTGTTTCGAATGTTGGTTCACATGCAAGATTAAAGATTCATAATAAAAACATGCCAACCTTTTTTAGATTCGCAAATCTTTCTGAGTGGACCACTTTACTTTTTTTTAAGAATAATGGTGACAAAACAGTACACAGTCCACCTGATGGTATGTACTTATATAATATCCTTAACCTTACAAAAAACAAAAAGATTTTTCAAACTAATAAACCTAGCAAGCTAACAGCATAGCAAAGTGGCGAAGCAATCAGCTTTGTAGCGGTTTCTAACGGAAAAAAAATTCAAAATAGGAGGTTCAGATGCCTGGGTGATTAGTAATCGATTGCTGAAAACAGAATTTGAAAATTCGAAACCGTTCTCGAGATTATCGTGGGACAGACGGACGGACAGACGGACAGACGGACAGACATCGTGAAATCAATAAGTGACTTCGCAAGCTTCGCCACTTAATAATTATGTAATGTTGGTTTATACAACGCCATTCAAAAGAGAGAAAAACTCCCGTCGTCACACCCTAGGTATATGCTTCATCTGTATTTAAAAAAATACTGGTTGAAATTTCTACGCACATTGGTTTCTTTTAAATTAAGTGCCCTCTCGTTGGCCATCACTGGTTTTTACTCCAAATTTGAATTGCAAATATCTGAGCGTGAATTATGGGTGACCTTTTATACAATAAAATAATTTAGAAATACGTTTCTTTGTATATTGAGTGCGTATAAACTTTATTATTTAGACAGTAAACGTATTTTTTATAATTGCTGATACGATATGACGCTTGAAGTCACAATTTTCTGAAACTACCCAGTGGTTAGCGTTGTACTCAATTATTGGAAAGTCATTAAATATGCAACAGCGTAATTGTTGTCGATAAATATTAAAATTCTTGATCATAATTACAACAAACACAAAACAAAGCTTCATGATAAAAGGCGTTCCAAACAATAAATAAATGATTTACGTACAAACTTGTAAATTTACACAACAAGTAACGTCTATTGTGAAATACTGTAGAGTTATTTATTAAATCTTTACTAAACAAAAACAGTACAGGATCAAAAGGTTTACATATGCTATTAACGTTCTGTGTCACGTTAGGACAGTGATTTTTAGTTAGGACTTTTTAGTGAAGATCTTGATCTTACCTATAAGAAATACAAAATTATCTGTAAACATATTTAGGATAACAATTTGGTACAGAACTGCATAGTGTAGTGTAGTACAAGTATAAGTGCATATTAATGTAATGTGATTGTTATTTGTTTTGTTGTCCATATAATAAATACATAAATATCACGAAGACAGTTATTGAGAACAAAAGATAAATAAGTATTACATAAAACACGTTAAAAAGTAAACTTACACATACATATTTTAAAAAAAACTTTAAAGAATGAAATAATGATATACCTAAATAGTTACATCAAGGCATAATAATAATAGGTAAATGCTATATTTGAGCAATATTAAACTCATTCTTTCCACGAAGAACATAACATTAAATACGATCACTTTTTAGACACTTAAACAAAAACTTAAACTTACTAGTAGTCGGCAAAAAATATATAAAGCCTGCTCTTTGCAAAAAACTCAAAACAGAATATTTTGTTCAAATGAAAAACTTTTCTACCGAAATATAAAAACCCTTTAACAAACAAAATCAGCATTTCGAAAACCTCCGAAAATAATAGTTTACCCTAACCTGAGAATTACAAGATTATAGGTCTATAATTTGGGAGCAACCTAAACATTATAATACTAAAGCAGATTGCATCAAAATTGTCAGAAGAACAAAAAGGGTGCAGAAAATTTAGCCAAGGTTGCGAAGAACAGCTCCCAATAGATATAGGCTAAAGTAGGTACAACTAGCAAGACAATATTTATTTAGCATGTACATTGATTATAAGAAAGCTTATGACTCAATTCCCGCACACTTGGTTGTTAAAAAGATGGGTATTTTTATTTGTAGTTTTTTATTAATTATTGTCATTTCTGATTGCCCTTTAATATAAAAAAGTAAACAGTGTGATCTTTGTTAGCTTAAAGACCTAACATTAAAATACTCCGAGGAAGATTGCATAGTGCTGAAATATTAGGGCAGTTGAACCTATGTGTTCCTGAGAGGTATGTGTGGCGCCGACGTGTGTGCCGTATGTGTGTTGGTGGAGCCGCGGGGTCGGATCAACCTTCTGGGTAACGCCTCTGATGCGCGCACTCCACAGGCTCAACTTAATGGCTAGTGAGACAGACCTGTTCTGTTGTACGCTGTAACTACACTATGTAGTTGTCGAACTGATTTGTATTCATTCTTTAATATTTGTAACAAATTACAAACAATGCTGTCTTGTGAATTCACTCAGCTTTAGGTAATCGTGTAATGATATAGTTGTAAGTTTCAGAAATAAATAAATAAAAAAATCATTTCGTCTTTGTTGAACGTTTGAGACGTTTATGAATTACGTTCATTATTTATGTCATTAAGACAAATTTTTGGCTTACTGGTTTTACGGAATATCATTATGTTTTTACGGTGCTTTTTTCGTAGTTCACTTATTAACTACAATTGCTTTGATATTTTTGCTTGTAAAGTTGAAGACTATTCACGCGATAGCCAACCGCGCGACTATTTAAGGACCATTTTAGTGGCATGATTTTAACGCACGTTCCACCCAGTCCTTACGCAGTAATAAAGTCAATTAGTGATAAAAGGGACATGTTTTATTACAAGTCTACACACATCAATATAATTTAAAACTGAATTGTTATAAAAATTTGTATGCAGCAGGTGCGCCACAGAATTGACTGGGACCTTTACGAATTCAATGCATGAGGAATATTGGATGTCGGAAACAGAATAACGTTATGTCGCTACGGCGCTAGGAATGGTGATTTATCTAAAAGAATATCGGCTGGAATCAGTTTTCGAAATTTCAAAATATTATTCTATATCCAAGAAAACGTTCCGATTTTAATACAGACGAGGTTCACGTAAAATAGTTTTTATAACAAACTATTTGTTGGGCAATTTAAAATATACATACAAATACATCCATCCACATTTTAAACGTGGTAGAGCCATGCTGCAGCTATATTAGTAGTATAGTTCTAGCAGGAATGGTTCGGCTCGACCGGGGAAGGACCACGCTCTCATAGAATACCAGCGTAAAATAGCAGCTTGACATTGCTGTGATTCGTATGGTGAGTGTAGAGAACCGGATCTGCATGATCAAAACGCATCTGCATTTTGGTTCTTTATTGAGGATAAATGTAGATGTCTATTCGCCGCAGCAACCACTTACCATCAGATGGACTGTGAGCTCGTTTGTCACCCTATCCTATAAGAAAGATCCATCCGTGAAAGACTATTAAAGTTCACTGCTGAATAAAGGCTGTCTTCATAGATTGTCTCGTAGGGTAGATTTTGTCATAGTTGTCATGTTTGGCGGGCGGGTGGTAAAACTGCAGTTGCCAGCAGTTTTTATAATTTTGAGTTGTTATCTGCAAGATGTTGCTGCTCATTTCCTGTTTCAGTTCCCCTATGTCGCATCTTACTACTACCACGAGACGACATGGGGTAGTGGATATTCTTACATCGTCACTACACAAAGTGTATTAAGATGAAGTAACTTTGGGCGCTTCGTAAGTTGTTGAATCAGTATTTTGTTTTAAAAAAGGATTTACGTACACTTTTATCTCCTATAGCATAGATAAGAAAAATTGTTTGACACCAGAATGATTGAGATTTGTTACAACGTGGTAGAGTCAAGCTGCAGTTATATTTAGTAGTATAGTTGTAGCACGAATGGGTCGGCTCGAAAGGGGAAGGGCCACGCTCTCACAGAATACCAACGTAAAATAGCAGCTTCACACTGCTGTGTTTTGTATGATGAGTGTAGAGAACCGGAGACCTTTTTTACTGGAAACGAGGCATTCCATTTTACTTTTTATTTTTTTTACCTCACGGGTGACAACGCATCCTATTTTTATTTTTAATAGAAGATAGATGTAGATGTCTATGGTCCGCAGCAACCACTTACCATCAGGTGGACTGTGTGCTCGTTTGTCACTCTTATCCTATAAAAAAAAAGATTTAATTCCAACTGCTGAATTTCACCTACGCATACTGCGACAGAACTCTAAATTCCATCGGCCATTATCATCGGCTTTTAGGCCATTGACGGCCTAAAAGCGTACGATTAAAGTGGACTGTCGCCGACGGTTTTTTTAAACCGATAAGACGGAGTAGACTCTTTTCTTTTTTCTCAAGAAAAGGGTCTACTCCTTTTTAAAAGGCCAGCTACGCAACTGCAATTCTTGTGGTGTTGCAAATGTTCATGGACAATGTGTTCTTACCATCAGGCGCTACTTTAGCTCGTTTGCCTCCTTTTCTCACAAAAACAACAAAAACAATATAAAACGACTCGCCAGGCAAAACCAAATGTTTTTAAATATAGAAACGGAGGATAGGTTATTATTACAAATAATATAATATAATATGATATATAATAAGAATATTATATATAAATATAATATGAGAAGGCATATTATACTTTCTATCTTGTATACCCAATTATTCATGAATATCAATAAAATAGCGTAACGCACTACACATTCAGTTTAGCGTAATTACAATTCGACTATATCATAACGCGTGTCAAAATATCCAGTGTAACGTGATCATGTAATGATGTCATACATGAAAAAATCAAAATACATAAAATATGTAAACCATTAGAAAAACTGCTTTCTTAATATAACGTTTGTCAACTTCACCGCAAAATACTCATTTTTACTTGTTCTAATGGAATAATCACAAAGGACAGACCCCGAGAAACACGATAACCAATTAAATGACTTTGACGGAAATTCCCTAGTACGTCGTGTGTGTTAAACTTTGTTGTAGTGGGGTGTCGAGTTCTAATTTTTCTTTTCTACCGACTTCAAAAAGGAGGAGGTACTCAATTTGACAGTATGTTCCTTTTTTATGTGTATTACCTAATAACTTTTTTCTGGGTGAACCGATTTTGATTATTCTTTTTTATTTGAAAGCTGGTGCCTCATGTGGTCCTATATAGAGGTCTGACTAGTAGTTTTAGTTTCTGGCTTAAGCGCGTAGCAGTAAGAAAACTACTTCATTGCGAAAACTCGTGTGTGTTATTCGAAGACCTAAAACAGCCTACAGGGGTATTTAAAGAATAACGCTTCAGATTGATCCTACAGGCATCGAGTATTTTTTCAGAATAAAAGTTATCACTCTTTTTTATAGGATAGGGTGACAAACGAGCACACAGTCCACCTGATGGTAAGTGGTTGCTGTGGCCCATAGACATCTACATCTATCTTCGATTATGAATCAAAATGCAGATGCGTTGTCACCCGTGAGGACTAAGATGGAATGCCTCGTTTCCAGTAAAAAGGGTCTCCGGTTTTCTGCACTCACCATACGAAACACAGCAGCGTTAAGCTGCTATTTTACGCTGATATTCTGTGAGAGCGTGGTCCTTTCCCGGTCAAGCCGACCCATTCGTGCTACAACCATAATATAGCTGCTGCATGGCTCTACCACGTATAAACTACATACTATACAAGCAAAAATCGTAACCAAAATTATACCTTCGCATTTATAACTTTAGTAGGGTGTTAATTATATTTAGGTTTAATATCTGCTACCCCATATCCCCGAAAATTTTTTTTTTACAGAAATAGGACGACAAACGAGCTACAGTCCATCTGATGGTAAGTGGTTTCTGAGGCCCATAGAAATCTACATCTCTCCTCGCTTGCGAATCAAAATGCAGATGAGTTGTCAGCCTCGAGGATTAAGATGGAATGCCTATTTTCCAGTTAAAAGGTTCTTCGGTTCTCTACACTCACCATACGAAACAGCAGCATTAAGCTGCTATTTTACGCTGGTATTCTGTGAGAGCGTGGTCCTTCCCCGGTCAAGCCGACCCATTCGTGCTACTATTATATCATAAATATGCAGCTTGGCTCTATCACGTAACAAGATATTTGAGATTTTCTCCGCCATTTGACGGCACAAAGCGATTTTTTTAAGAAATAAGATACTTATTACTTTTAAAGATCGTACAAAAAGTGTGTTTATACACTTTATTTTTTGTGTGAAATGTAACGAAACCATAGGAAGTAAGGAAGTAATAACAGGAAAAATTTGTTTTGTGTTCTACAATAGCAATTGTTATAAAAATAAACTAAAAATCAACCGCAAAGACACATTGTAAAAAATAAATTGGTTTTCTTTTGTTACTCCACTCTTTCTGTCATAGCAGGAAAACACTAGTGATTCGGAAACATATCGCTTATATACAAAAAAAAATAAACATGAAGCCTAGACAATATCTAGAAATTACAATGAACCAGTTTAAAAAACAATAGCAGTAAATTTCAATATCTCTCCTCATCTCGTGGTAGGGTTCTACGTTTTTCTTCTAACAACAATATCTGTATTTCTGTTCATTTCACCGAGTTCTATGGCAACTCCTTTACTCAGACATCAGAAAAGCTCTCAATAAGTAAACATTCTGTAGTTAATTATCATTTTTATTTTGTTTTTTATTCTATATTCCTACACCTACATCAAATTCTCAGTACCACATGTCTTCATTGGTAGAGAAAGCCTGAAGGTATTAAGTCCGCCCTTTGTATTCTTTTGTTTTAAGGAATTCAATAAAAAATAAAAACGTCATCATAAGCTTTAATGATTTGTTAAAATAAAAACTGTTGCGATTTTAAAGCGTTCCCTTACGACGCGGCCAAACCAAATTCGAGTCTCGCCGGCATCATAGAAATTGTTTTCACATTTCACTCGGCGCTCAAGGAAAATATCGAGAGCTTAGCTATGAAATATAGACTCAACAAAACAAATGTATTGTGTGAGTATGACTTCACTCATTGGTACTCGTGGTAGAGCCATACTGCAGCTATATTATTATTGTAGCACGAATGAGTCGACTCAACCGGAGAAGGACCACGTTCTCATAGAATACCAGCGGAAAATAGCAGCTCCATACTGCTGTGTTTCGTATGGTGAGGGTAAAGAAGAGGCGACCCTTTTTACTGGAAACGAGGCATTCCATTTTTGTCCTCGGAGGTGGCAACGCATCTGCATTTTGATTTTTAATCGAGGATAGATGTAGAGGTCTATGGACCACAGCATCAACTTACTATTGGTTAGACTGCTTGTTTGTCAGTGTATTTCTAAAAAGAAAACACTCGTTCCAGTCGTTCAGAAGTTACATGAACACTACCAGTCAACGATTATAATATAATATTTACTAATCTGTGTTTTATATAAGGCAAATCTAAATAAGTTTTTTTTTATTTATATCACAGCCCTAAAGCTTTCTAGTGTAATGTAGCGTAATTTTGTTTTCAACATGCGGTATTCCTCATGCATCGAATTTAGGTTCCAGTCGGTTCCGGAATCGTCCGTTGCATACGTAATATTCATATATGCCCGTTAGATACACTGATATTACGTAAATTTAATGTCATTTTATAACAAACGAAATCGAATTTATAACAAGGGTAGATTTTGAATCCATCTCTTCAAATTACGATGTTAAAACCCGAATCGATTGAAAGTTTTACAGTAACATCATCGTTACTTCTATCGTTATAATTAAATGGGCTTATTGGTTCTTTGAGAGAGAGGCAAAGCCCTAGTGTGTGATGCTACTTGCGTAGACACTTTGGCAGCCTCTCATATTAGGGGTACCTTGTTTAGAGTCGAGGCTGCATTAGAGGCAGCTGAACTAAGTAAATGGCGCAAATATGAGTATCTGAGAGAAGAAAACATATTTGTAACATTTGTTGTAGAAACTATCGGTCCATGGGGTCCACCTGCGGTGAAGTTCCTAAAGGAACCATTTTCGCGACGCCACTTCTGGTGATAAAAGGGCTCACTTAAAAGCTAAGTATAGCTATTGAACGAGTAAGCGCAACCAACGTACTTGGCAATATAACACGGTGAGTAGGACTGTATAATAATTTAAGTTTTTAGTTTTTTAATATAGTGGTTTTCAATTTATTAGGCGGAAGTGGCAAAGAGCTGGTCACATTTGTCGCAGAAGCGATAACCGTTGGAGTAGGCGTGTCATATACTGGAGACCACTTTTAGGCAAACGTAGTGTGGGACATCCCCTGGCCGACAAGCCGAAGATCGGGTTAAGTGGCGCCTATGTCCAGCTATGGACTGCCATAGGCTGATGATGATGATACATAGTATATTTCAATGTTACAAAATTACAAATTGTGTTTTTTTTTCTATTATCGGCGTTAAAATATAGTTTTAGAAAAAATGTTTGTTGACAGTTTACTATCAGTAAAGTTTTTATCGTTAGTAGTTAAAAGTACAATAAACTCTACATTACACTTACTTAATTGAATTACTATCAAAATGAATCCTTCTGGGCTGTTATCAATTTCTTGCCTGTTTATGCTGCTAACTAGCAGTATATTTTCCGACGTGTTCCAATTTTAAGTGATATTAAATATAAGGTTCACAATTCGGCTATGCAATTTTCAGGCATAACATCTTCTTTTTTAATTTAATGATTTTCTCACAATAAATAGTTTTCAATTCAAAGTGGGTCCGAAATAAATTTTAATAAAAATTGCATTCATAAGGGTGTAAAAATAAGGTATGAAGATTTTAATGAAATTATTTACACTATATTCACATTGTAACCTTGAAATTGTGGTATTAATTAGTCCACTTAAAAGTGTTAATAAGACATCTTTAAAAAAAAGTAAAAGCCGATTACAAAACTGAACGATAAAAAAATTATTTCCACATAATAGCTTCTGAATTCAGGGCCTTAATTCTTTGATGCAGTATGTTCACTAAACGAATTATTTAATTAAACGGTAAATGTATGATTTTGGAGAAAATTTCTACACCAATTGAGCAAAGAACTTCGGATACCACAACCATCCAGTTTATTGATTAAGAGTTGATGTTGCAGCGTGTCGAAGGCATGAGAAAAATCAATAAACAAGGCCAGTACACATTTTTTATGGTTCAAATGCTCGTTTACCTCATCTGTAAAGTTACGTATAAAGTCCGTAGTACTTTTACCTGCTTAAAATCCGTACTCGTTTCTGTTTATGACTTCGTGCTTTCGGTAAAAATTATGAATCTGCTCACCGATAACTTTTTCAACTATTTTAACAATACTAGAAAGCAGAGTGATTGGTCGATAGTTAGAGTAATTTTCGTGTTTGCCCTTTTTGAAAACAGGCCTCACACAGCCTATTTAGAAGTCGCCGGGATTACAAACTAAATCGCTACTTTAAGAAATGTGAAAAAATACACAATATTATTATATATAATGATGTTAAAAGAAAAACTATTACAGCTAAGTAGAATTAAAACGTTAACGAGTAATAGTCGACCAACTTATGAAATGCACTTGGATTAGTAAAAATTTCATAACAACTCCATAGAAAATGACCTAAAACTAGCTGCATTATAACGTTATTATCTTATGGAAACTGTTAAAAATGAACATCTTGTGAAGAAAACTACTACTATAGCTTTACTCTTTCATTTGCGGATAGGCAGGGAGCATCTTTCTTACTTACTTATTAACTACCTTTACTTATTTTTAGTTGGTTGTTATTGTAGGCCTCAGTCAAAGTATTAATACAATCATATAGCCTCATACAGTTTCATTCGTTACGCTCTTAGTTTACGCCGCCGACCTTAGGATAATTTAGGGCAGTGGTGGTTTACCTGAAGGTTCATTACGTTACGTGTATATCTTAGGGCTGCACTGCCGGGGATATATAGATGATCTTCTTTGTACCTGGGCATGTGAATGACTTGATGTAAATTGTATTATTTTGAAAATCGAAAAGTTTTTAAATTTCACTTTTTGAATATCACTCCCTATAATTCTGATTTGAAAATAAGTCCTTCAGTTGCGATCTTTCTATTTGGGCCTAGTTTTAGTCGTTATGGCGGTCTAACCGCTAACTTACTTATTACGCTCATTACCAAGAAAGCCCACGTATTGTGACGGACACTTACGAACCGTACCCCTACATTGTGCGTGGCCCGACAGGCACTTGGCTAGTTTTATGTTTTATGGTGCTTGTGCCCACGGGCTACAGTAGCAAATTTCCAGCAGGTGGACTATGAACTGTTTTGTCACCCTTACTTTTTTATAGTATAGGGTGACAAACGAGCACATAGTCCACCTGATGGTAAGTGGCTGCTGTGGCCCATAGACATCTACATTAATCCTCTTTTGCGAATCAAAATGCAGATGCGTTGCCACCCGTGAGGAATAAGACGGACGAGGCATTCCGTAAAAAGGGTCTCCGGTTCTCTACACTCACCATACGAAACACAGCAGTGTTAAGCTGCTATTTGACGCTGGTATTCTGTGAGAGCGTGGTCCTTCCCCGGTCGAGCCGACCCATTCGCGCTACAACTATACTACTAATATAGCATAAACTTACTTGTACAAGAAAAGTCCATGCCCTTAGATAGTTTGAATTTAAGCATGATATACGTGCAGCTTACATTTCTGATAATTACCCACGCTCATTATCGTAGAAAAATAATCGTTTAGGTTAAGAAAAGTGATTTTGTTTGTTTTAGTTTGTTTTCTTCACACGCTCGTTCTAAAATCATAGCATAGAGTTTCTTTTTTACTTATTATAAGCCAGTGTTTGACCAAAATTCCACCTGGTAGTAAGTGATGATGAGGATATAGATGTTAAATCGCACTGTCTTAGCGAAACGAAAGCAAATTCTCCTTTGCCTTGGAGACATCCAGATTGTATTCGGACGGAAAAATAGACGCCGGCAAATTATTCCCCTCCTTCGCTGTACGCATTACAAATGACGCAGCAAAGCGTTTGGTTCTAATGCGAGAAATATCGACAAAACAGGATTGAAGACCAGTCGATCGCCTGGTTGTTCGATGGTGGAAGGAGAGGGTTAAAATTAAAGCATGTAATTTTTAAGACTATTGTTAACGTAGAGACATAATATATATTATAACAATAATGATATACTTAATAAGCACAATTATTATAATTATAAATTTATTGTGAACTTTGCTATGCATGCACACATTAATTGCGTTAACAATTACAATAATGTTATGTCCAGCGAATATAATGATAGTTTCGGAGAAAGTTCACATTTAAATTCACCTTCATATTTAAATAAAACGTTGCAGTTTTTTTTTAAGTATGTGAATGTTTTTTTTTATAGGATGAGGGTGAAAAACGAGCACACAGTCCACCTGATGGTAAGTGGTTGCTGCGGCCCATAGACATCTACATCTATCCTCGTTTGCGAATCAAAATGTAGATGCGTTGTCACCCGTGAGGACTAAGATGGAATGCCTCATTTCCAGTAAAAAGGGCCTGTATGAATTGAATTGAATATTTGAATATATGTAAACTATACTATAAAAACCTTTACAAAAATAACCAAGTAAACAATGCTATTATCATTTAAACTAAAATGACATCACAATTTAAATTTAACTTTAACAAAAAATAGCAAAACATAAAAATATATAACTTCAAATAATAAAAATAATGCAAAAAGGTTTGTAGACATAACCAGAAAGAATTTTTCTAAATGTAATTCAAAATGTGATACCTAAATGACTTACTTAATGTTTTGTATTTATTATTTATAAAGCAAAGGAATTAGTGCAGTACTTTGATTTTAAAGTGTTAATTCAATAGCCATTTCAAGAAGCGTCCAAAGCGATGCTGTTAAATGACGCTTGAAGTGATTCTCAAAGTATCATTTTGTACAAACGTTAATGGATTTAGCGTAATTGGACCTTAAATATCGTAAAATGGCTAATTTTGGAACGAAAATAAACCAACGATTCCTTTTATAGGCCAAAATATTAATTCACTGCAGTCTGCCATCTGAAAATTACTGAGTGAAATTAAGTCTCTCTGTCTCGTCTTACGAGACCCACGAGATGTTCTGTAGCCCTCTGTCACTCTCTAATGTAGTGCATTCGCTTACGCCGCTACTTAAAAAGAAGATGGACAGCAACATCATACTAAATTCGAAACCTTACATTCAAAAATTAACATGTTAATTGTCTTCATACATATTTGCATCATATATTTAAAAAAGCAACCAACTTAAAAACCGCTATTTCGGCTGAAAAATGTATTGCTGTAAAAATGTATCAGAATCTTGGCAAATATAGAACAAACGGACAAATGTAGACCACATTTTAGAAAACTTGGTATATTCACACTTACATCTATTTATATTATTTACATTGTTGTAAGTTCGTTAGAAAACACCTGAATCTAAATGATCCTGTAAACACTATCAAAACTAATCGAACTTAATTCAAATTGAATATTCAATTCTCAAAATTAAAATTACAAGGTCCCCATACGATCAAAATTAAAATATAAAATAATACAAAATAATAGACACCAATAAGTCTGTTTAAAAAAAAAAGTGTTTCTTACAAATTACGGGGCGTCACTTGACGTATAATGGAATGCAATTTTTTTTAGGATAGGGTGACAAAACGAGCACACAGTCCACCTGATGGTAAGTGGTTGCTGTGGCCCATAGACATCTACATTTATCCTTAATAAAATATTTGAGGTCAATAAATATGTGAGGACTAACATGGAATGCCTCTTTTCCAGTAAAAAGGGTCTCCGGTTCTCTACACTCACCATACGAAACACAGCAGTGTTAAGCTGCTATTTTACGCTGGTATTCTGTGAGAGCGTGGTCCTTCCCCGGTCGAGCCGACCCATTCCTGCTACAATTATACTACTAATATAGCTGCAGCATGGCTCTACCACGTATAATAAAATAATTATATCTTAGATTATATGATCTATATTATATTTTATATTATAGCTCCGATTTATACGAATATATCGGAGCGACTATAAAATACCGGTTAGATCGAGGTGAAATTGAGGGTATATCGAGAAACCCCCACTCGTTTGTGCAGTATAAAGTTCACTGTAGGTGCCCAAAAGACTCTGTTTAAGTCATTCTACGAGTGCGCATAAAGAGTGTCGTGGTTCTGTTCGTTGTAGTAATTCTTTTAGTACAGGCAAGGAGGATGGTGTTTCTGAGAGGCTGCCCTGTATTACACTGAGATAAGTAGTGTTACTGTTGGTTTACATACTTTGGTGTTATTATGTAATTATGTACCTCACGTTGCACTAGTGTGTGATTGTGGCGGGGATATATTACGGTGTGGTCGAACTGTTATTACACTGTACTGAACGTATAGTGCGTTACGCTGTCTTATTACTGATAATGATTAATTGCGTAAGCAAATGAGCAAGGTCAACGCCTGTTCTCATATTTTTTCTATTTTTAATAATTAACGCTATCCTGATGAATTTCCGAGGTCAAAATCGGGATCCTCTGCTTAATTTCCGACAAATAAATAAATCCTGATAAAAATCAAAATAATCATTAACTGCGGCTTCCAAACCGCCTGCAAAGTTGCAGGCGGTGTGCCGGCTTTTTAAAGGCCAATTTGGCCTTCTCTTCCACGAAACCAAGAAACTGCACGTCACTCGATATGTCGATACCGAGGATTCCGATACTGACTGAGGCAAAATGTGAGTGCCATAAAACTGAGGGTTCTTATTAGCGGTAAACGCGTAAACTTGTGTCTTCTGGGGATTAAACTGCACTAGATTTAGTCGCCCCTAGTCTGAGACTTTGTTCAACAAAGTCTCGACTTTAGAAAAAAGTTTGTTCCGGTACTCGGCGACGTTTTCCCGAGAAATATTGGCACGGCTTGTATATAAAGAATCACCAGTACTGTCATCTGCACAGCAATAAATGTTACTGGTTTGCAACATACCACTGATATGCAGAAGAAGCAGCTTTGGTGATATCACGCAGCCTTGTGGAACACCGGCGTTAATGGACTTGTAATCGCCGCATGCACCGTCTACAACGATCTTGATGCTCCGATTTGCAAGAAAACTGGTGATCCAATCCAAAGAAGCGCTTTGTGCCAAACTCGACCGAAGGCCTTCGCTATGTCCAAACTAACGGCCAACGCCTTCCCCATGGACTCCACTGCCTCTGCACATCTATAAGTTAGGTAAATTAGAAGATCACCAGCTGAACGACCTCGACGGAAATCGTACTGACGGTCACTAATCAGCTAGTGATACTCAAGGTACCGCATGAGCTGGCAGTTAATAATGGTTTTCATTATTTTGACCATTTAGAGAACAGGGAGGTGATAGCGATAGGCCTGTAGTTGGACGAATCTGAGCGGTTGCCTTTTTTATGGAACGGCTGGACCAAAGCTGTCTTCCATGAGTTCGTGGCAACTCCGGAGCACACATCTTCAGCACAATAGGTGGGACTCCATGAGGCTCACTCGATTTGTTGACATCCAGAGAGAGAAGTACGTTACGTACGAGCACCCACACCGGGATCGGTGGCAGTGTGTACTCCCCGTCATCTAGAATCGAGTAAGAAGCAAAAAGAGAGCCTAGCAGATCAGCTTTCTCCTTTGCGTCATGGGCCAGTGAGTCGTCCAACCTGTGCATAAATGGCAGAGATGGCTGACAGAAGTTCCCTTGGACAGCCTTGGCGAGAGACCAGAATGCACGTGTTCCTGAAAGGAGGCGAACTAGTTTCTCGCCAATTCTGCCGATGTGCTCTGACTTTGCCTTCGTAATGACACTTTTGAAAGACCTGTAGGCGGAGTTATACTTCTTTTTAAGAGCGCTGGTGTTTACATCCCATGACGTTGATGCGTCAGCCCAGGCCCGTAGCACTCCTGCTTATAGCATGATGCAATTTTACAGGAGTGACCAAACCGTGGCTGAGTTCTGCCTCCAATAGGTACCGCAGATGATGGCACAAATAATTCCATTCCCTGAAGTCCCACATCAGCGACAGAATCAGCAACAACGTTAGAACGTCACAGAATACCAGCGTCAAATAGCAACTTAACACTACTGTGTTTCGTGTGGTGAGTGTAGAGAACTTTTGTATTTACTAAACGCAGGATATCTTCAGCAATAAAACGAGATTCTCAAAAATAATGGACCGGATATCGCTGACAGCTTTCCAGACTATAAGAAAAGTTGTTGTTTAATTAGTATCTACAAATTTGCTTTGTGTTTTTTGCTTTTTTATAGTTTATTATTGCTTGATATTACTAATTGCTCTTTTTTATTTTGTTTTCTTTTTATAGGAAGGGGTGACAAACGAGCAAATAGTCCACCTGATGGTAAGTGGTTGCTGTGACTCATAGCCACCTACATCTATTGTCAATAAAGAATCAAAATGCAGATACGAGGACCAAGATGGAATGCCTCTTTTCCAGTAAAAAGGGTCTCCGTTTCTCTACACTCACATTAAGAAACACAGCAGTGTCAAGCTGCCATTTTATGCTGGTATTCTGTGAGAGCGTAGTCCTTCTCCGGTCGAGCTGACCCATTCGTGCTACAACTATACTACTAATATACCTGCAGCATGGCTCTGCCACGTATAGTGTTTTATACTATACTCGTAACTATTATTTTATATTGCGGGCATATTGTTCCTGTTACCTAGCATTAGATAACAAATGACGTGGTCTCCTATAATTAATGCAGTACGCTAGTTTGAATGTCATGTATTAGTTCACGTTAGTTTTAAGTGCATAAATTAGTTTAATTAGGATAATACTGTCTATCTTTTGTTGGATCATTAATATATAAATTAATTTAAAAATTTTAAATAACTAAACTTTAATTTGTAGGTGAATGATTAATTGAATATCTATCAGTTTACAAATATAGTTAATAGATTAATATGATAAGTCAGTGTGAGTGAATACGGACAAATGGAAAGGAAGAACTTAAGAAAGGGTGGGTATAAAAAGAGCAATTGCGTCAGACGGTTTTAGGAACGAGTTGGCCACTCGGTGTATTAAATGTTGTTAAGGTGTAAGAAATAAATGCTTTTATATTTTCCGACTTTCCCGCACTTACCTCGTCAACAGATTCTCGTCAAGGATCACACGAAAATATACAATAATCAGATTATCCGCTGTAAGAGCCTTTCTTAAAATCTCATGGGTTGCATAACTTTTTGTTATAGTCTGTCGAGACAACAAACCCAAAAAAAAACTGGACGACACCATCACTCTGTATTTTGTCATCATCATCATCATTACAGCCCTTTACATGTCTACTGCTGAACATAGGCCTCCCCCAAGGAATGCCACAAAGCACGGTCCTGAGCCACCTACATCCATCGACTTCCTGCATATCTTACCGGGTCGTCACTCCATCTAGTGGAGGGACGCCCTACACTTCGCCTGCCGGTACGAGGCGTATTTTGTGGCGTTACATAATTTTTTTGCATCAGTTTTACTCGGTTGTTTCGGATTCCATTGGATTGGCTGAGCACGTTCTTGCTCGTATAGCTCAATGGCTGGACAAGAACCTCCTCACCTTGAATACTGCTAAGTCCAAATACATAGCGTTTCATAAGACTCGGGCTTCTAGACCTTCGTCTTTAAATAAAAAAATAAATAAAAAATAAAATAGCTTTTATTGTTTCCTTACTTTACATTACGCTTTTACATTTTGTTTAAGTAATACACAATCAGCAGTACATTTCTAATTTAGGTGCTTAAGACTAACATGCACAAAATTAATACTTATATGTTTAGTTTTAGCAAACAGTATAGGTGATGTTGTACAGTTTTAGTAGTTATGGCAAATGTATGATGGAACGTTAATGACAGTTCAATAAACACAAGTTGATTTAATAGTCATTTACCAATTTATTAATTCTTACATCTTTTTGCTTCCAATTGTACGCATCTGTTTGCAAAATCATACTTTCTATGTCTAAATTTGTTCTACATTTGTCAACATTTGTAACATTTGTCTAACAATAGTTATACAATTTTATCATACCACATATGAAACATCTATACCACCACTACTGTTGCCTTAGTGCTGAGTAATATGCTACAATTATTAAGACTATTATTCTATTCTATGTAAGGACCGCTAAGCAGTAAAAGCCTCCTCCAAGACTTTCCAATTGACTCGGTCTCTGGCCAACCTTGTCCACACTCTCCCTGCTACTTTAACTATGGGATCGTCCCATCTTTTGAATGGTCGTCCTTTTTTTCTCTTTCTTCCCAGTGGGTACCAGTTAGTTGTTATTTTTGTCCATCTATCGTCCTTAAGTCTTTGTAGATGACCTGCCCATTTCCATTTAGATTTAAGCAGAATCTTTTTTATATTCTTTGCTTGAGTGCGAAGTCTTATCTCTGAGTTTTTTATACGATCTTTTAGTTTGATCCCTAGATAGCTTCTCTCAATTGCTCTCTGTGTGGTTTCTATTCTGTTGAGTTGTTTCTTTGTAAGTGTCCATGTTTGACAGGCGTATGTCAAACATGGAGTCAGACATACTTCCATAGCTTTAGTTTTCAGTTTATTGGGGAGGGTACCCTTAAATATATCTCTCATATTCCAGTATTTTTTCCATGTGTTCGTTATTCTTCTATTGATCTCTTTGTCCATTCCATTGCTAAATGAGATTTGATGTCCAAGATAAGTGTACTCATCTACATATTCAACGTTTCTTGATTGCAGTGTGACTGGCAGTTTTGTTACATTTGTCATAACCTTAGTTTTTTCGATGTTGATTTCTAAGCCAACTGAGTTACTGTATTCATTGAGAGTTTCCAACATGTATTGTAGTTCTTTGTGATCTTCAGTCAGCAGCACCAGATCGTCCGCAAATCTCAGGTGCGTCAGATACTTACCATGTAGTTTGAGTCCCATTTTGTTCCACTCAAGATTTCTAAATATGTGTTCGAGGACGGATATAAATATTTTTGGGGACAGTGGGTCGCCCTGCCTGACCCCCCTTCTAATACTGAAGAATTGTCCAGGTGAGTCAATTTTAACTCTCGCTTTGCTATTTTTATAAATCACTTTTAATATTTCTATGTAATCGTTGTTTACTCCTTGTTCCTTTAAAGCGCGCCATATTGAATCGTGACTTATGGAGTCAAAGGCCTTAGAGTAGTCTATAAAACCAATATATAATGGCATTGAAAATTCATTATATTTTTCTATTATCATTTTCAGGGTGTGTATATGGTCTACTGTGGAGTAATCTTTCCTAAAGCCGGCTTGTTCTATCGGTTGGTTTTCATCAATCTTGGGAGTTATTCTGCGTAATAGTGTACTTGCAAATACCTTGTACAAGCATGACATTAGGCTGATCGGTCTGTAGTTTGATATTTGTTTGGGATCTCCTTTTTTATATAATAGAATAATATCTGAGGATGCCCACTGTGTAGGGATTGCTTTCTCTCTCATGACCCGGTTGAATATTTCCGTTAGTGGCTTAGTGAGGGCATCTTCCCCAGCTATAATCATTTCGTTATTAATTCCGTCTGATCCTGGGCTTTTGCCTGGTTTAAGTTTCTTGATAGAGTGATCTACTTCGTTTTCCATGAATAATGGCGCTGGGTCTTCATTAGACAAGTTTGGTGGTGTTTTATTTAATGTATGGTGTTGAGTGTCATAGAGGTTTTCGTAATAACTAGTAGCTATGTATGTTATCTCCTTCCTGCTGGTTGCTAAAGCACCAGTCTTCGATTTTAAGTGACACATGAGGCTTTTTGATCTCTTTAAGCACTTGTAGGCTTTTTTGATAGCTCCTGACTCATTGATATATTTTTCCAAAGTTTGTAGCCTGTGATTTTGTTCGTTCCATTTAATCTTATCGTTAATCTCACTGTATAGCTTACTCAATTTGTATTTTTCTTGTTTTGTTTTCCCTTGTTTATTAGCTAAATTGTGTCTTTGGTTGATGAGTTCTTTTATTTCCTCTGTTATTATGTTTTTCTTCTCGTTTACCTTTGGTATTTTTGCTTTTGCAACACTGTTGAGGATGCAGTTTTCGACTCTGTCGTAGTACTCTTGTAAGCTTAAGGAAGAAGAAGAGTGGGGGTTTTCACTGCAATGTGTTAATTCTTGTGTCAGAATATTGTTAAAGATCTTAGGGTCAAAGTTGGCTTGAGGTTTTTGCTTGTAGTGCTTCCGCGACTTCTTTCTACTATTCAGATTTAGCTCTGCTCTCACTATACGGTGGTCACTAGGAAATTTAAATCTGCTCAGAGTTTTACATCCTCTATTATTTTTGGAACGTTAGTCGTAATGAAATCTATTTCATTTCGTGTGATTCCATCTGGAGATTTCCAAGTGCATCTCCTACATTGAGGTTTCTTGAACATTGTATTCAATATTTTTAGTTGGTGTTGTTGGCAGAAGTCAATGAATAGTTCTCCTCTCTCGTTTCTGTCTCCGTAGCCGTATTTTCCCAATGCCAGGCTGTCTTCTTCTGTGATTTGACCAACTTTTGCGTTCATATCCCCCATTAGTATTATGTTTTTTGTGCTTTTTTCAGCAGCTTTCTGGAGACAATCGTAAAATGATTCTATATCGTGCATTTCAGCTCTTTCAGTGGGAGCGTAGGCTTCTATGATTGTGAATAGTTGTTCATTTAGTTTAACATGAATCAGGGCAACTCTTTCCGATATAGGAATGAAGTCTTGCACTTGGATATCGTTTGACTTTTTGACCAGGAAGCCTACTCCTCGTTCTCCTTTTGTTTCCTCATAGTTATATAACACATAATTTCCTTTGTCTTCTATGCTCCATCCTTGTCTTCTTACTTCAGAGATCCCAATGATGGACCATTTTATTTCTGACAAAGCGTGCTCAAGCTGTACTAGTCTCTCATTTCCAAAAAGGGATCTGACATTAAGTGTAGCTATGTAGTACTTATTGTTTTTTGAATTGTTTTTGCTTGGAGGGTTATGGTCTACTGCCCCCGCGGTGACCAGCCGTGGTGGGGGAGATGTGGACGTTGGAGGGGGCTGTGTTTTTTGCTATAGTTTCTCTACTTCAGTTCGGGGAGTATTTTTTGGAATCTGAAACGTGTCATTCTTGTTACTGCTTTCGGAGTATCTTGATACGAAGGGTAATATTGTCTGGGACATTTGTGTGTTATTCGTAGTAGGATTACCATTGGGTTTCCTACCTTGTGTGTTTTCTGCATGTTTTTTCATGAGAAATTTCTTTGTTTTTTTCGGCTGTTGGTTGGCCTTAGTTTCATCAGAGTAGGTGTCAGGTGATAGAGATAAGTTCCTTTTGGTGCTTTTCCTGTTGTCATCTATAATTATGATTTTATCATATTTCAGTATTGCTATGTTTCCTTTATCTCTTTCTTCTTTTAGTTTAGTTTGGAGTTCTTTGCGTTTGGCTATAACCTCCTTTGGATAATCTTCCTTGATGTAGAAAGGCGTGTTTTCAAATGATCTTTTCTTCTTCAATACGTGGATTTTTTTCCCAAGTGTTGTGAATTTAATTAGTATTGGTCTGTTTTTGCTCCCAGATTTCCTTCCCAATCTTGTAACTGAGTCAATGTCGATTTCATGTAGGTTAAGACCCGTTGCACTATTTAAAGTTTCCAGAACTAGGTTTTCCAACTGATGGTAACCACGTTCAGTTTCGTTAAGATTAAACAGTATTATATTTTTCTTTCTTTCCGTTTTCTTTAGGTTGTGGAATAATGCCTCATACTGTTGTACTTTTTTCTCAAGTTGTGTGTAGCGGTTCTCAAAGGTTTGAAATTTTTCATTTATGTTTGTTGTAATACTCTCCCGGGTTAGCTGAAGTTCCTTTTTCTGTTGTTCTCGAGTTAAATGAAATTCTTGTTTTTGCAGTTCAATTGCTTCTTGGATGTTTTTTAAAGTTTTAACTATGTCTTCCATTCTTATGTGTATTAAGAATTTTATAATACAGTACAACAGCAGTGGTGGCAAAATGTCAAAAAATGTCAAAAAAAAATGTCAAACCTGTGT
Organism: Parnassius glacialis; assembly: GCA_033319125.1. Lineage (NCBI taxonomy): Eukaryota > Metazoa > Arthropoda > Insecta > Lepidoptera > Papilionidae > Parnassius > Parnassius glacialis. The sequence goes on from JAVANC010000025.1 coordinate 5,178,850, forward strand.
GGTCGTGATACTGGGCACCTATTTTAAAACAATAATTTACAATTAATATTTAATAGCAAAGTTTCTTTGTAGGTATGCATTAACAGAAAGGCGGTACCGTTTATGCAGTAAGTAGTAAGTATATCACACTATAGTATTTATTTTACTAGTTTACCTTTTGATTACATGCAACGGTGTGGATACAATAATAGTATTTATAAATAGAGCGAACAGAGTGAATCTATTAGTTTAGTAAAACTTAGTTATTTGTTATTACATTAGTAGTTATTTATTTTCAGTAAGTCTAATACATTTTAATAATATAATACAACATTCAAAATTATAATCTCAAAATTTCATAATAAATAAATCATTAATAAATAAATCATTAGCTGCAGCAATTATTAATCATATAAATAATAATATATAAATCAATTGTTTACACCCTTAGTTAACTAACTCATACAGTATTTTAATTGAGGAATTTATAATGTTAATACAATATTCAAAATTATAATCTCAGAATTTACATAGTAGTTCAATGATTAGCTATAGCAATTATATTGTCAGACTATCTAATCAATTGTTCACACCCTTAAGTTAACTAACTCACACAGGATTTTAATTGAGGAATTTATAATGTAGGTTTTGTATTACAGTCCCAATTACTAGGTTTTTTTACTCAAGATGTTAGTCGTCAATTGTGTTGCACTTTTGTCACTTGTAAAATATTAATGTAATAATGTACTTACAGTTTATCTGCGATCACTATTAGTTAGGTACATTACAGAGTCCCGAAGTTATACGATGTTAAATGTTTTCTTAAGCAGCTGTAGTTCGGTGTCATTGACCTTGACACATGTCCTTTGGATACGGAGGCCTTTTTTGGTTTGTATTTCACCGACGACACACTCAATTATAGTAATCACCCGTCGATATAGTTCCAATATATAATAGTATGTCAATGTAACCACTTTATGATTTTGTACAAGTAAGTGTGGTTGAATCTTGTAAAATGCCCTTGTGCATTTTTCTGTCAAAGTTCAAAGTTCAAACGTCTATAGCCCAAGATATTTTGTATTATTTCCCGATCAATTTCACTGTTTTACTTCATACTAGAAGGTCTTTTGTGATGATATGCAGGTTTAAAAATCAGCATTAACCTTTTACTTTTAATAGTTGTTTAAAAGATTTGACCGTTTGTCTTCAAGTTTTTCACCGTCTCGAAACGTTGTTTTTACTTATTTAAACGAGTCAATTTGTTGCAATTAAACTTTTCACATATTGTTCGCTCACTAATACAACTTATTTGAACACTTTTAGGCACTACTGGTTGATATTTATAATTTTTCCCAAATTGAAAAAAACGGAGATACTCGAAATCAGTGTTGACAGCGCAACGCAGTGTTGCCACCCCACCTTCAACAGATTCTCGTCAAGGATCACACGAAAATATACAATAATCAGATTATCCGCTGTAAGAGCCTTTCTTAAAATCTCATGGGTTGCATAACTTTTTGTTATAGTCTGTCGAGACAACAAACCCAAAAAAAAACTGGACGACACCATCACTCTGTATTTTGTCATCATCATCATCATTACAGCCCTTTACATGTCTACTGCTGAACATAGGCCTCCCCCAAGGAATGCCACAAAGCACGGTCCTGAGCCACCTACATCCATCGACTTCCTGCATATCTTACCGGGTCGTCACTCCATCTAGTGGAGGGACGCCCTACACTTCGCCTGCCGGTACGAGGCGTATTTTGTGGCGTTACATACTTTTTTTGCATCAGTTTTACTCGGTTGTTTCGGATTCCATTGGATTGGCTGAGCACGTTCTTGCTCGTATAGCTCAATGGCTGGACAAGAACCTCCTCACCTTGAATACTGCTAAGTCCAAATACATAGCGTTTCATAAGACTCGGGCTTCTAGACCTTCGTCTTTAGTCAATTTAAAAGTTCACAGATGCACAACACCAAATTTTCCTTATGCTGTCCTATCCTATACATTCCCAACGTGCAATTGCCAAACGATAGCTGCTGCGGAAACAATAAAATATTTAGGGGTACTGGTTGACTATAACCTATCGTTCAGTCCCCATATTACCGATTTGGCTGCTCGAGTTCGAAAACTAATTTATGTTTTCAAACTTATACGTAACAGTGCCAACATAAATATTCTCAAAATGTTATACTATGCAATGTGCCAGTCCATTGTGCAATACTGTAGCATGGGGAGGTGCTGCAAAGACTCATATGTTAAAAATAGAAAGATCGCAACGAGCTTTGCTTAAGGTCATGCTTAAAAAACCAGTGCGATTCCCCACCAGAGAGGGCTTTAATTTCTCTCGTGTGCTATCTGTTCGCCAATTGTTCATCCTAAATGTAATAAGGAGATGTCATAAAAATGCTCCAAACCTGCCTAACTACCAACATCTTTTTAAAAAAAAGGTATACAAAATACCCGTCCCTAACATTAAAACGTCTTTTGCTAGTCACCTACCACGTTTTCTACATCCATACACTTATAACAAAATATCTCGATACCATAACATCAGAAACCTCAACACCTCACAGGTCTGTCACCATATTAGAAATTGGCTAATGACGTTAACATATGAGGAAACTGAAGATCTAGTCAAACGCCACTAGAAACGCACAAACACACACACACACGCACGTACACACACACACACACACACACACACACACACACACACACACACACACACACACACACACACAGAGAGAGTAAAATTATACTGCACTATTATATTTACACTAGGAAAACATGCTATTCTTTTTCGTTAGACTATGTACAATTCTTTAGATAACTTGCGCTCCCGGACCCCAAGATACAGGATTATCCTAGTTTGGGGTCCATTGGAAAATATTTGTTTAACTTGTCTTGAACATTGTTTACATGTTTAACCCATTGTTCTTACATTTGTTAAATCTATATGTCAATAAAAACATTTATTATTATGGGGTATTTGTATAGTTTTCTCATCTGGTTGGGTTGTATAAATATATAATTGAAAATGAAAATGATAAACTTACATAAATATCAATAAAATAAAATAAGTACATAAAAATTACATAAATATATAAAAACCCAACCAGATGGAAACCCTCGGCAGGGGAGACCAAACGGCCGAGGGTTAGAGGGAAAGGGAAAGAAACCGGCGGACGATGCGGGCGGTATCGAGGAGCACCGCCTTCTGCATTTGAGCTTGGAGCGGTCCGTCACGGAATCCCAGTCGCCTCAGATGGCCCGAGAGGCTAACTGGGATTAACCCGTTCGCAGAAACGACCACAGGAATAATTTCGGCCGGCAGACCACCCCACATGTCGGTCACCTCGTGAGCCAGGTCCAGATATTTTGTCAGCTTATCTGTTTCGGCTTTCACGAGGTTCTCGTCATAAGGAATGGTAATGTCGACCAAAAATATCCTTGACTGTGCCCGGTCCATCAGCACAATATCAGGCTTATTCGCAAGAATAGTCCTATCTGTGATGATGGCCCGGTCCCAGTAGAGCCTGGCGCGGTCATTTTCGAGCACGGCTTCCGGTAAGTACTTATAATATGGCAGTTTCCGATCCACGAGACCGTATTTCAGAGCGAGCTCCTGGTGTAGAATCCTGGCTACTAAATTGTGTCTGTGCAAATACTCAGAGTTAGAAAGCGCCGAACAACCAGAGATGACATGCCTAAGTGACTCATCGGGAAAGCGACAAGCTCGACAGATGTCGACGGTGCCATCCTTTAGGATGTATCTCCGATAATTGTTGGTCTTGATAACCTGATCCTGTATTGCACAGACAAAGCCCTCAGTTTCCCCAAAGAGGTCACCGAAACGTAGCCAGTGGAGGGAGGCGACTGTGTCTACGAAACGCTCATGTAGGGCCTTGTAGAACCTCCCGTGGAGCTCTTTCTCCTTCCATACGGTCTCCCGGTCGGAAATGCTCTGTACTGCCGGGTCTTGCCATTGCTCGTTGGCTAAGGATAGAGGGGTAAGTCCTTTATCACAAGAAATAACGTCCCTATAGTATGAATCATCCGCTCTCGTTAGAAAGTAATTACGGAGGCTGCACACTTCGCGATTATGCATGGTAAGCGCGCTTAAAAAGCCGCGCCCACCATGCTTCCGCGGCAAGTACAGCCTCATTACTGACGATCTCGGATGATGCATCCTGTGGGACGTCATTATAGTGCGGACTTTTCTGTCCAGAGCGTTCAGTTCGGTCTGAGTCCACCTGAGTATGCCAAAGGTATACATGAGAACAGGCATGATCCAACCGTTATATGCGTGCGTCTTATTCACACCGGACAAAAGGCTATTAAGCACTTTGGTCAAGCGTGCATAAAACACATCGCAAACTGACCGTTTCATACCCGCCTCATCTACACCGATGTTCTGTGACATACCCAGGTATCGGTATGTTTCAGCCTCGGAAAGGGTTCTTATGCTGATGGGCATAGATAAGTCTATGCCCTCAGAGTTAGCAACCCTTCCCCTTTCGACATGGAGGATCGCACACTTATCCGTCCCCAGCTCCATTCCAATAGAATTGCTAAAATCACACGTGATGTTTAGCAATTCCATAAGATGGGAGCGACTGGAGGCGAATAACTTGAGATCATCCATGTAGAAAAGGTGGGTCACTTTTGTACCTCCTCTCCGAAGCTGAAATCCCCTCCCGGAACCCTCCAGTAAGGTACTGATAGGGTTCAGAGAGAGGCAAAACCAGATTGGACTCAAATAATCGCCCTGGAAGATACCCCTTCTTATCCTTATGTAGTTCTCCGCAGCCGTCATCCGCTCACCTAGATGACAAAGGATCGTACTCCACTGCCCCATACATTGCCCGAGGAAGTCTCGAACTGTACAGTCAACCTTGTACAGCTCGAGGACCCTCTTAAGCCATGTATGAGGCACCGAGTCGAATGCCTTTTTGTAGTCTATCCAGGCGGCGGAGAGGTTCCGACGGTTGCGTTTAACCACCTTGCCAATGACCGCGTCAATGAGGAGTGGTTCCTTGGTTCTGTGACCACCGCCCCAACATCCATTTTGAGCGCGCGACATCACCTGATTTGAGTTCAGGTGACGAGTGATTCTCGCGCTCAAAATGGATGTTAGTGTCTTGTATATCGTGGGTAGACACGTTATGGGGCGGTATTTGCTCGGGTCTGTGGTATCCTGATCTTTAGGAACCAAATGAGTGATCCCAGTAGTGAAGAGGCTCGGGAGCGACTTCTGGTCGAGAGCCTCTTGAAACTGTCGTGCTAGTACAGCGTGACACACCACGAACCCCTTCAGCCAGTAGTGATGCAGCCCGTCGAGCCCCGGACTTTTCCAGTTCGGGGCTCTACGGACCGCCTCAGCTACGTCATCCAGCGTTATGATGACGGGGTCCATGGGCGTAACATTCGCACACTGACTCGCCACAACTTCCGTCCAAGGGCCCTCGCTGTGGTTTACGGGCTCTGACCACAGGCCGCGCCAGAATGCGATAGTGTCGGACTGATTCGGTGCTGGGCCCGTTCCACGTACCATTGGTCGCTCCAGTGATTCATAGAGCCTCTTCTGATCACTCTGGAAGAGACGATTCTGGTTGAACCGTGTCGACCTCTCGGTATTTTGCCGAATCCGCTTCCCCCAAGCAGCTATTCTCTGCTTCAGGTCGTCTATGCGCTCCGTCAGTTTTTGCGTTATATCCGGCTGGGACAAACTGATATTTGTCCCAGCAAACGCCATCCTGACGGTGCGCACAATTCTCGGCCTATTATTGCCCGACCTGAAGCTTATCAGTCTGCCGATGAGGGCCCTTGCCTTTGCGATACGGTCCTCAATCCTTCTTCTCCAGGCTGGGATGGCGCTACTTTGTCTAGTAGCGCGTCCAGCCGTGGGAACTTTGGCGCCAATAATGCGGCAAACTGCCAGTGCGGCGCCAAAAAGAATTGAGTCCGTCTCGCAAAGATCCCGGCTGGCTTCCAAATAGGTCACCAGCATTGGGCTGAGAGCCCTCACGACAGCCCGATTACGCTTGCTCAGGGGCATGCGCGGGAGTCGCGGTCGATTTTCGAGAGGCATACTACGCGTTTCCAAAATAGCCTCTTTCAATGTACTCCTCATATTTTCTAGTTCTAGTTCCTGGGAGACTGTTCCATCATCGTCTGAACCAACCACAACTGAAAGGTTTACGGCGGCATCCACGTGTGCTGGTTGCTCTGCAACTTGTGGCGCCGCATCCTCAGCCGTAGCATTTTCATCCGATGAGGGAACAGCCTCACGTCGTAGCCGTTCGAGTTCGGTGCTATCGAATATGTTTGAGCGCAAGATATACCGAACTCGGTCTGCCAGGTTTTGCTCGGTGACGGTTATAGATGGCTCCAGCCCAGCAAAAAGTCGATGCATCCTAGCCCGATATGCAAAACCTGCAATTTCTCCCCCTTTCGCCCCAAAATACGCCCGCAATGCGTTGCTGTTCATCTGCATTGACCAACGCATGCGGCGTACTCCACCAGTGGCGGGTGCTGATTGCTGGGCCCGCGAAGACCCTGCCAATACCAAGCCAGCTGGTGGGGATGATGGATGCGAGGGGCTGCTAGATGGTCGTGCAGCACTTCGCGCTCGGCTGGCGGCCCACATGCTGTCGCGTCCAGCGCCAGCTCCAGACGCGCCCCGGCGACCCCCAGGCAGCGGCCCTATACGCACTCTATTTGTTTCCATCATCCATGAAATGGACGTCAATTAACGGGAGACGCCCAGGCCCGGCACCGTTTCATGATTTGGCCAAAAGCACAAGCGGGCCCAAATTAGCACCTCCAATTCTGCCGAGGCACGGCGCTCACACCTCTTGGCAAGGTGCTGACTGACTGCGCTGACGTAGCAGTTTTGTCACATAACCGTTACGTCAGCGGGCGATGGGGTCGTCACTTCCCTACGCCTTTTTATTATTATTATTATTATTCCATATTAACGACTTCTCTTCGTAAGTAAACTATAATTTTTTTTTGTTATTGAACACACACCGATTATTACCTATGTCTGTGCGCTGACTTCCTTTATATGACAGTTATTAAACACTGGCGCGACCATGGAGTATAGAGTAGAAGAAGAACCATCTCATATGTGGGAAAGATAAAATAGTGTCCAACTGTATACTGAAAATAACAATAGCGCTGGCATCTGAAAAGCTACGATATGAACATAGCTGTTGTAGACGGAGTGATGTGTGCTGAGTTCAAATATATAAACATTTTCATAACTAGAGTAGTTAGTAAAATGCCAATATACAAACTTTCAACTATTTACGTAGTCTAAAATAATTAGGTAAGTAAATATAACTAAAAAAACTGCTGTTAGAAATGATTTTATTTGTGTGACTTTTTTATATAATTATTAGTGATTTTTAATTTTTTATTGTGATGATAGTTACAAAACGTTATAAAATAATTGAAAAATAATGGGAAGAACTTGAATTATGAAGAGCTGTCCAAGTGGACGTAAACTAAAAACTATAAAAAATGGTTTGCCTCAGCTTTCGTCTTTTTTCCGACCTACTGAATGTTAAGTTATATATTTTCAATTATTTATTTAATTTACTACAACCAGATTGAGAAATCGAATTTAAAATAATTCAATCCATGCAAAGTAAATGTTCACATAGTATTTAACTTGCTTATTTCTCCATCTTATTCTAATTACTTTTGGCACTTTTTTTATTTATCCTATGCTACCGCTGCGCCATCCTTATTGAACGCGTTTTTACGGACACTTATTCATATAAAGAGATGGTCCTCCTTCTACTTCTTCTACTTCCATGGGCGCGATTAAAGTGTGGCCCCGTAAGGGATGTTATCTTGATAAAACTCATAGATATGCGAGCGTTTGCAGACAGTAAAGCGAAGTATTTTCAGCTTCGCCCGAAGTGCCGAAGTTTTCGCCACAATTTTTTTTATAGGAGAGGGGGCAAACGAGAATGCGGCTCACCTGATGGTAAGTGAATACCGCCGCCAATGAACAACTGCAACACCAGGGGAACCAGGGGAATTGCAGATGCGTTGCCGGCCTTTAAAAATTTGGCTATATTTATCGAGTGTGGCTTAGGCAATAATAGTATGACATTAGCTGTCACATTGACGTACCATAATTGCCACTTGAATACTTAAGTTAGATAGATAGATCACATAACACTATGAAATAGATGTATAGACTTGCTAAGGTAATATGGCATTGTTAAAACGAAGCTATTAACAAACTCAAGTTCTTCAAAGGTTTTATTAAAAAATTGTATTTTTGGGAAGAGTGTTTTAAGTTCATACTGCGTAGATCGGAAATAAATGAATAATTTTTAATTTGGAGGTAGCCGTGGTTAACTATGACATTGGGACGTCATACACCTCAGTCCCCCCGTGACCATGGGTGTTGGAAAGTGCTCGAAATGTCGGGAATACTCGTATTAAATAAGTTAATATACGCAATAAAATCCGTAAAATTAATTTTATTTAAAAAGAGTTTTATTTAAAAATATTAAAAAAAATATTTTAATCATTTTGTACAGCCGACTTCAATATAAATTATTCAGAATAACTCAAAAACTGTTAGTATGACCTTGATCAAATTCATATGGGACCATACGAGAAGTATCAGCTTTCAAATAAGAAAATAATCATCGAAATCATTTCACCCAATAAAAAGTTATCAGGTAACACATAAAAAAACATACAGTCGAATTGAGTACCGTCTTCTTTTTGGAAGTCGGTCGAAAATAAACACATTACAGTAATCATTATTGTTGTATATTTAATACATTGCTATTAACTAATAATCTAGGAGCTCATTCCCTCTTACCACCAGGTGGATTGTAGTCAAGCCCTGGCTCATAATAAGTGAAAATATAATCACTCTTTATTTTAATTTATTTATATTACCTTACATTGTTTTTTACACCGTGTAGTGATGGTGGAAGAATATCTACTTTACCACATCGTCCCATGGGTGTCGCAGAGGCGATAGAGGCAACCAAAGCAGATGATAAAGAGATATATATGATAAAATGTGTGTATTTATTCACATATGTGTAACAATTATATATTTTAAATATATACCAGCTGTCCAGGCAGACGATGTTCTGCCCTTTCCAACGACCATGTGTCCTAAAAAATCATTAAATTCACAATAAAAAAGTTGAGGGCCACTTATCGGGATAAAACTATCCTATCAGGAAATGAAAGGAAGATCTGATAGCGATCTTCCCTTCATTTCCTGTGACTTCTATTATAATATAATATATATTATATTATAATAGAAGAGTCTATTATAATAATTCAATAATTTATGTAATTGTAATAATGTAATTCAAATAATTGAAATTTAAAAGATTGTAATAATTGTAATTCAAATAGTTCCTATAAATTGTCATTCAAATAGTTCTAATAATTGTAATTTTATTAAAATAATTGTTGTAAATTTACTATAATTTTGCATGCCCGCAATGAGGGCGAAGTATGTCCAGTGCTATAACTTAATTTAACATCATGTGTACCAAGCATATTTCTTGCAAATAAATGATTTATGATTATGATTATGGTAAGATATAATGGTATCGGTTCTCTTTATAGTTTGTTACTAAGCCACATTATAAACCTGCTTATTAAATTTACTGTATAATGTTACTCTATATAAACAGCTCATCAAGTCTCTTAATGTGAAATTTAAGTGTGACTTAATTAGGAATATGTTAACACGTTTTATTATGTGTATAATGATGTAATTTTATACAAGTTATTATTTAGCAAATATTCATTTATGTGTAAAATATATCTCATTAAAATTATCTTAACCTTGAATTCACATAATATTGTATAGTTTGGTATAGTATATATTACAGAAGTTGTAAATTGAAAAAAATAACATTAAACGATATAATGATAATGTCCTCCAGACCTAATTTTGGTCAAGGCGACCAGTCTCTACGAAGGGTAAACCATCTGCGAAGAACAGGATTATAGTGCACAAGTGTGTGCGCAAACACTGGTGCATTCTCTAATAATTTACTCACATAGTCGGAAAGTACGGCAATCCGACACGAACGGAGAAAGACCAGGCGCAGGTTCAACTACATTACGTGCTTTCTGGGTGGTCACGGGCGGGACAAGTTAAATTAAACGCGATAAAATCCGTAAAAATTTTTTTCATTTAATGTATAGTTTTCGCGTAAATATAAGAAATCATTAAATTTTTATTATATAAAAATTATAATATTAATAATAAAATTATCATTTAATGAATATTTACAATTAACTTAAATATTAATGAGGTCATACTGTATTATTTACTCCTATTTCCTACTCAATCTTTTCATCTTCATATATAGGATAATGGTGACAAACGAGCACACAGTCCACCTGATGGTAAATGGTTGCTGCGGCCCATAGACACCTACATCTATCCTCGTTTGCGAATCAAAATGCAGATGCGTTGTCACCCGTGAGGACTAAGATGGAATGCCTCATTTCCAGTAAAAAGGGCCTCCGGCCACCTGCACTCACCAAGCGAAAGGCAGAGGTAAACCTCTACTTCACGCTGGTTTTCTGTGAGGTCGTGGTACCACCCCGGTTCGAGCCGGCCCATCCGTGCGACAGCAAAAGCTGCCGCGTGGCTCTACCACTGTTAAAAATATCTTTTTATTTCTTCATTCATGATCTAATGCGTGCTGGTAGACAAACGTTTACATACTATTTATTTTTTTGAAATACACGTTTCTTTTCCTTACAGTGTTTCAGAGATAAAATCAATTTTCGTTCTCAGAGGTGACAACACATCTACATTTGGGCCCGTAGTCGAGGATACATGTTTATGTCTATGTGCCGTAGCTTCCCCGTACCATTTGGTAAACTGAATGCTTATTTGACGCCCTTATCCTATATTTTTTTTAAATAAGCGACCTTACTTGATGCATTTTTTATTTTTTTTTATAATCTATTATAAAAAGCATAATTTATCGGTCTGCTGTTTCCGAAAATTATGTGAATATTTGCGCATCTAGTTGTCAAATTGGCGGAACAGAAGTCCTTAAAAGATAAATCTAATAATTTAAAATTAATAATTTTGTACGACCGAATTATTTTTTTTTATAGGAGCGCAAACGAGCATGTGGCTTACCTGATGGTAAGTGGCTACCGCCGCCCATGAACAACTGCAACACCAGGGAGGGAATTGCAGATGCGTTGCCGGCCTTTTAAAAAGGAGTACGCTCTTTTCTTGAAGGTCCCTAAGTCGTATCGGTCCGGAAAAATCGCTGGTGGTAATCGATTCCACAAGGAAGTTGTGCGAGGAAGAAAACTTCTTCTAAATCGCACAGTGGTGGACCGCCAATCATCCAGATGGTATGTATGGTATCGTGAGTATTGTCGCGATGTGCGATGGTGAAATTGGGCGGCTGGAATTAGTCCGAGGGTGAATCAACTTTTAAGAACCTCCTTTATCGACGTTTTGTAAGAACCAACTTATATATTTTTTGGACTGAAATTAATAGGAATCTTATATAATATGAAGTTTAATATATGGTAGTTTTCATTTCTGTCATTGGCCACGATATTAAATTTCTATTTTTTAAGTTATTAACTTAACTTCGCGAGCCGGGCTTGAAATTTTTCTCTTGCGTTACGTAAATAGAAATTATTTTTCTTAATAAATAAAAATCATTTGGAGTATTTTGCAACTAAAATCGTTTATTGAAACATAAGAGCAACCTTCTTGCACAAAAACATAAAAGTTAATTGAAAAATATAACCAATATTTAACGTTTTTTATTCTACTGCGTTACTATTGTCAAAATAAAAATAAAAACTTTTTGATATCTTTTTTTCTACATCTATTAGACATTTGTAACAATTTACTTAAATTATGTCAGCATTAAATGCAACTGAATCAGCATTCATTTATAGAAAAATTAAATAACAAGAAGAACAATTCTACAAAAACTCAAGCTAAAATTAAGGGACATTTGGTAACGCATGAGAAGTTTTTGGTAACGTATGAGAAAATATGTTAACATATTGGCCTACAAAATATACTTAGTATAAGTATTTATAAACTAAACACGTTTATTAAAACAAAAGCAACCTTTTTGCACAAAAAATTACTGAAAATATTAAAAAAAGATCTTTTTCATTCTACTAAGATACTATTAAGGTAATAATCATCATCTCTTAAAAATAATTGTTTTAATTTATTCTTAAAGCTTGTTTCTTTGTTGTTACAGTTTTTTTTCTTCAGTTTATCAATGTCTGGGTTTTCCTTCAGTAATTTCTTCTTCATTCTTGAGTTCTCGACTTCAGCTGTAGAAATTATTTTTTTTTAATATTTCTCTTTTTTTTCTTGATCTGGTTGTGTTGAATGTTTTTAGAATAGCTGAGCTAACTAAAACTTTGTACCTTAAATCTTCCTGTTTCTGTGTATAACCAATTTGGTTCTTTCTTGTGTATTTTTTCTTGTACTTCTAGTATTTTCTTTTCAGCTTTTCAGCTTTTCGTTTTCTTCTTTTAGTTTCTTGTTTTCCCTATTTTGGTCCTATCTTTTTTCACTTTCCGTCTTCCACGTGCTTTTGCAGATTGTGATTTTGGTGTAACACACGGAGTCGTTTCTAATGCATCGATAGCTGGTAGTGTAGTTGGCAGTAGTAGAGGTGTGATTCGTGGAATGTCTTGGTCTTGAAGAGCAAAATTGTCTAGGCTAGAATCAGGTCGTGGTGAATCTGGAGGCGTTTGGATAGCTTGTATAGCTGTTTCTGACTTTTTCTTACGTTCTTTTGTCTGCCTTTACCTTCATTTCCAAACAATTCTAGTGTTATATTTTTCTTTTGGTGTCAGATCTTCTACCAGACATTTGGTCTTATGATATCTTCTACTTTGTTTTTTTTTTGATAACTCATACTTTTCTGGATTTTTTTTAATCTCTACCTATATCTTTTCTGTTTTTCTATCGATCGATCGATCGATCGATTTCTATCGATTTCTATCGACCCATTTCTAGTTTTAACGGTACCTGAATAAAATAAATAAAACTGTACTCAACTATACTTTTCTTAAACTGATTTTTTGAATTAAATGAAGTAAAAAACTATAAATAATCAAAGTTTCCATATTAAACAGTTGTAATTCTATCTATCCGATAACAATTTTAACACATTTTTCGTGTTGATCAGATGTGTCACGTGTATTACGGTAACGCATGAGAAATATTCTCTTGCGTTACTAGTAATATTATCTGATGTTACCAGTAACGCAAGGGAAAAAACTTAAGAAAAGAAGAAATTAACGACTCAAATATCAACAAGTCTAAAAACTTTGTGTTTTGACCTGGACCTTAGATCGAAACTCAATGGCAACAAGTAAATTAAATCAAAATATCTGTTATACTTACGCAGAATCATGTGGTAACGTAGCAGAAACATAATAAACCCACACACCCTCTCCGAGCGCTTTCCGCGGGCTGACCGGCGGCTCGAGACAAATTCCTCTCTATCGATTTTACCAACGAATTCTTAGACACAAAACAATAGCTGTGGAGACTTGTGCGCCATCGCTCAGATCGAGTATGAACTACTTAGACTAGTAACTTAGAAGAACGGTAATGTGAAATAGTTTTTGGGGACAAAGATTGAAATATTTTTATAAATTACATTATTTATAATGAAATCGTAATTATATTATTATAGTGAAGTTTAATTAATTGTAATTAAAAACATGTACAAATGAAACAGTGTTCTCTTACAAAAAATTTAATCAATTTAAGAATGTATAGAGTAACCTACGTTTAGGGACAAACAACTTTTGTATGGGCGACGGTTTTTGTCTATAGCGTTACTATAAAAAAGTATTTTTGTTTATTTTATCTACCAAAGTAAATTACTTTAGTAGAAGTAAAATATGTCTAATTTTATAATAAGGTTTAGAAATTCTTGATTTTAAATGAATCGTCGTCATTATTTCCAAGTTTACTATGGGGACAGCAAAAGAGTACCTTAAAAGTTGATTCACCCCCGAACAATTCCTCAGAGCACTCCCCTGATAGAAGCGACAAAATACGCAAAGAGATGCAACATCTCTACGCAGTGCCAATGAGTCAAGCCGATCGGAAAGAACTCGGTCGTCGACGATTCGAACCGCTCTGCGCTGGAAACGGTCAAGTGGAAGGAGCTGGCACTGGGGAGCCCCTGCCCAGAGATGGGAACAGTATTCCATGTGAGGCCGAACCTGCGCCTTGTAAAGTTGCAAGCAGTGTGCCGGCATGAAATACTGTCCCGCTCTGCTGAGCACGCCAAGCATTTTAGAGGCCAATTTGGCCTTCTCTTCCAAGTGACCACGAAACTGCACGTCACTCGATATGTCGACACCAAGGATCCCGATACTGGCTGAGGCAACAAAGGGAGTGCCTTGAAACTGAGGAGATACGACAAAGGGTTCTTTTTAGCGGTAAACGCGCAAACTTGTGTCTTCTGGGGATTGAACTGGACTAGATTTAGTCGACCCCAGTCTGAGACTTTGTTCAACAAAGTCTCGACTTCAGAAACAAGTTTGTTCCGGTTAATATAAATTATTAAGAATCACTCAAAAACTATTGGTCAGACCTCGATCAATGCACTCAATCAATGTGACCACATAGGAACCAGCTTTCAAATAAAAAAAAAACATCGAAATTGGTTCACCCAGTGAGAAGTTATGAGGTAACACACAAAAAATATTGTGTCGAATTGAGTACCGGCTCATTTTAGAAGTCAGTAGAAAATGATTTTCGATGAGTATGATGATTTTTACCGATGTTGAATTTTATTATATTAACACGCTTTCATTATTATATACCGTGTACCGTATACCGAATGCATGTATATGTTTATATTACGTATGTATGAATTAATTTAATGTTACGTTTTCACGTGGTAGAGCCATACTGCAGTTATAATGTGTACGACCACGATCTCACAGAATACCAGCGTAAAATAGCAGCTTAATACTGCTGCGTTTCGTATCGTGAGTGTAGAGAACCGGAGATCCTTTTTACTGGAAACGATGCATTCCATCTCAGTCCTCAGGGGTGACAACGCATCTGCATTTTGATCCTTTATGGAGGATAAATGTAGATGTCTATGGATCACAACATCCACTTACCATCAGGTGGACTGTGTGATCGTTTGTTACTCTAATTCTATAAAATAAATCTTATAACTCGGTTTCTACCCAGTTCCGAACGCCTGAATATCTACGTAATAGAAATTTCGCAGACGTACTAAGAATCGATAACAATAAAATAATTTAATGACTTTGACAAACAAACACACAGTCCACCTGATAAGTAAGTAGATGCTGTGGCCCATAAACATCTACCTCTATCCTCGGTTAAGAATCAAAATGCAGATTCGTTGACACCCCTGAGAGCTAAGATGAAATACCTCGTTTCCAGTAAAAAGGGTCTCCGGTTCCCCATACGAAAGGCGGCAGTATTAAGCTGCTATTTACCCTGGTATTCTGTGATACCGTGGTAATTCCTCGGTCGAGCCGACCTGTGTGCTGCAACCACAATATAGCTGCAGTATGACTCTACTACGTATAAATTTATTTAACTATACATACATATATACATATAATCACGCCTCTTTCCCGTAGGGGTAGGCAGATACCACTTCTTCCCACTTGCTACGATCCTTACATACTTGTTTCGCTTCGTCCACTTTCATTATTCTCTTCGTACATGCTCTACGGTTTAGAGTACTCATGACCTGGCCTTTTTTCAAGATGTCCCTGATTTGCTCTTGAAATGTCCGCCTAGGTCTACTTCTTCCAATACTTTCATTCACACTTGCCTTATACACTTTTTTCGTCAATCGTTCTTCATTCATTCTTTCGACATGGCCAAACCATCTCAATTTTTGTCACTACATCTTCTTTCAGACCACAACGTTTCCTTATCTCACTATTTCTTATCCTGTCACTCAGTTTAACTCCTATCATACTTCTTAACGCTCTCATCTCAACTGCATTTATTCTGCTTTCATGTTTCTTCTGCCATACCCAACTTTCACTTCCGTACATGAGTGTCGGAACCAACACCACCTCATGCACAGCCAAACGAGCCTTGTTAGACACCTTCCGACTGCTCATAAAGGAGAGCATAGCACCATTCACCATGTTTCCTCCATTCACTCTTCTTTCGATATCACTCTCACACTTTGCTCATGTTTATTTAACTATGTACATTTGATTTTATTTATTTTTATTTTTTTAAAAACGTTACCCCCACACAAGGATATTCTCCTGTATCGTGGAGGCAGTTTACAAACACAAATTTCGCAAGGACAAACATCCAGACCCGGAACAATTATTTGTAGGCCATACAAATACTTGTGCCGTGCGGGATTCGAATCCGCGCCCCCCAGCGCAGCAACTCATTGCTAAGCCACTGCGGCACGGAGCCGTTTATTAACTACATATAAGTAAATTATGTACAAAATTCAGCAAACAAATAATCCTCTGAAATTAAAAAGGCAAAACGTTCACCGCACTTCGTCTTTGCGGGCAAAAGAAACTCATTAGGAAGGACTGAATTAATAAATTCAAGCTGTTAGTCCGTCGAACATAAAAAAAATATTTGCACAAATCCGCCTGCTTACTAAGCGTGCCTTAAGGAGAAATTTGGGATGCTTTATCTGAGTTTCATTATGGGCTCGCAAAATTTGCGGAGTAACGCGGCTATGGGGAGTTGTAAAGTCTTAATGTCACAGGCATTTGAAATTAGGCCGCGGGTTTTGATCAAACTGTAAAGATATTTAAGCAGTAAGGGATTATATTACCGGGAATTCCGGCATATATATTTTTAAAAGCAAAGCCGTAGGATTTTTAAATATATAATAGCAGAGTTTTTTAATTTTAAATAACATATATATTAACAATCTCTACATAATGTGAAACAAAGTCATATCCCGCCACCTGTATTAGATCTTTTAAATTACGCGATGGATTTTGATTCGGTTCTCATTAAATGACAGAATTATTCAAAAGGGTGATTTATATGTATGACACATGCATATTATATATTATATAATTCATCTGCCTGAGTGTATGTTACTGAACTGCACCTAAACGGCTGGACCGATTTAGATGAAAGTTTGAGTGTGTGATGAAGTTGATTAGATAATTTTTTAGATTCTCAATTGAACCCGGTAGGTGGCGTTGTTGTCGCGAACCGTGCAAAGCCGGGGCGGATCGCTAGTAGGCTATAAAATAGAAATTTAATCCATCGCAATATTTCTGTTTATTATTTCTTACATTTGCAGAATCTCCCAATCGTCCTTTCCTTATGATAGATTAGTGATTCAAAGACACTTATACGTCCTAAGGGTGAAAATAGAATGCCTCGTCAACTATAAAAAGAGTTATAGCTTAGTTCTAATATACATTAAATTCTAGTAGTTCTTGTCTTTTTTGCATAACTAATTTTTTTTTAAAACTCCATACAATGTTACGGTACCTGTGCTGTGTTTAGCTGTTACCTTCATGAGATTCCTAATCTTTCTTTTAGTATTTTGCGGCAAAACTAACTTTGTTTGCTAGTTGAGATGTACGAGCCCATTGGAGTTTCGCGTCAAGAGCAATTTCATATTACATTTTACATAAAAATTCTAAAAGCTTTTATTTAATTATTATGTTACATTAGGAGGTGTATATTTATATATATTTTTTTAATTTCTTATTGAAAAAATATTTAAAGATAATGAGAAGATTGATGTATATGTCTATAGCCTCCACTTGTCATCGGTGAACTGTGTGCCCGTTTGTAACATTCACTTGAATAAAAAATATTTATAACTGTAAACGTAGCATTAGACCAACTTTTTCAAGTCTGTATATGTACAGACTTGAAAAAGTTGGTCATTATGATGACTTCTATAACAACCCTTGTGGGAAGCCTTTTGACATTTCTAACAAAGGTTTGTGCGTCACAGTCGGGACCTGGACTACGCTTCGTCACAATACAACGGGTACGCACTAAGGTAAGTATATTTTTGGATAAGAGTCAGTGTTCTTCGATATAAAAATAATATTTCTGGGTAATAACGTAAAAATAAAATAAAACGTAAAAATAACATAAAACCAACAGTGGTAGAGCCACGCGGCAGCTTTTGCTGTCGCACAGATGGGCCGGCTCGAACCGGGGTGGTACCACGACCTCAAAAAAACCAGCGTGAAGTAGAGATTTCCCTCTGCGTTTCGCTTGGTGAGTGCAGGTGGCCGGAGGCCCTTTTTACTGGAAATGAGGATGGAATCATCTTAGTCCTCACGGGTGACAACGCATCTACATTTTGATCTGTAATAGAGGATAGATGTAGTAGTCTATGGGCCGCAGCAACCACTTATCATCAGGTGGACTGTGTGCTCGTTTGTCACCCTTATCCTATAAAAAAAAACTCTTAATGTTTGTTCTGAAAAAAGTGGAGTGGATATTAAATTTACATATATTTTTGAAGTCTTATTTCTTTTGGGGCGTTTGGGAAAAATTATGAGGGTAAATTTTTTACCGACCCCTAAAAACGACACCATGAAGTTGTTACGATGCGCGCGCACACTGAGACATAAAAACGATAACTTCAGTGGGTAATTGTCTCTTAAGTTTTCATGAGAACTGATAATTATATTTAAAGTAGTTATTCAAATATATATGAATCTACAATACGTGTTTTATTTATATTATTGTAGAGTATGTAAGCCATGTTGTAGGCTTATGAAAATCTGAGGTCTGACAGTTGTGTTGTCATTCAATAAAAGGTATAATTTTCATTTGTGTTTTAGTGGTGAAACCCACATAAATACACTATATTTGACGAAGAGAACCTTATTTGTGCATTATTGAGTGCAATAAAGTTAAATAGTTACAAATAAATAATGTCAAATAAAGGAAATGTATTGTTCGGCAACGACCTCACGGTTGATCACCAGATGCAAGAGTGGAATATTGAGTCGATTTTTGTCCAGTTCTGTATGGCAAATGATTACCATGATGACACTGACAAAGCAGGAGTTATGAGAAGAGCTTATTGCTCACATCATTAGCAGAAGATACATATCGGATATTACGCGATTTTTGCAAAATGCAGATGCGTTGTTCTTTCTGGGGATTTAGATGGAATGAAAATAAAAATATGGTTTGCAATAAAAATAGTTTCTGGTTTTGTACACTCATCACACAAAATACAGAAGCATAGAGCGGCTAATTTACACCGGTATTCTAAAAATATTATATAGCTGCAGTATACCTCTACCACGTAAAAACATAATCCTCTTCTCCTTTGCGACTAGCCGTCGTGACCGAAATTCAATCTGGAGGAAATTACATTACTGACTGCAGCATGACTCCAACCTCTACATTGATAGTAACACTACCAGTTCTTATTATCATGTTATAATTTGAAAGATTTATAGTGGAAAAACTAACATAATTAAACAGCAACGTATATTACTAAATTCAGATGCGAAAAAGCTTTTTTGGGAAGCCACCCTTAAGTTTTACTGGCCTGCTACTAATTTCACTAATCCTCTAACAATTACTTGCTTAGTTGACCCACAAGCAGATTACCAAGTAATCTGCGTCAACCGCGCCTGGCGTGTACACACACTATTATGCAAAATACACGTTGTCCGACGGACCCGCTTAGTTTGAACTTACACATTATTTAGCCCTCTTCAAAAAAAATCAGAAGGCTTACAATTCCAATGTATATTTTCCTTGTTTTCCTTGTTAGGCGATATGTTCGTCAATTGTGTTCCAATTTTTATGATTTTTTATTTATTAAATAAGTTATACTGCAAGGCTGCTTTCATATAAATTTGGAGAAAATATTGCAATCCTATGGGTGGAATAATCCTTATATTAGAGGATGATCATGCTTTATGATGCATCATGATCACGCTCTCACAGAATACCAACGTAAAATAGCAGCTTAACGCTAGTGTGTTTCGTATGATGAGTGTATAGAACCGGAGACCCTTTTTACTGGAAAAGAGGCCTTCCATCTTAGTCCTCACGGGTGACAACGCATCTGCAATTTGATTCGTAATCGAGGATAGATGTAGATGTCTATGAGCCACAGCAACCACTTACCATCAGGTGGACTGTGTGCTCGTTTGTCACTCTATCCTATAAAAAGAACGAATTTTTTAAAACAGTTATTTAGAACGACATTGATATTACGATATTCCATAGTCCACTGAAAGGGTAAAACCATTAAATTTCAATAAAAAGTAAAACCTACTCCATAGCACTAAATACAATAAAACAATTTCACAGCTGGGTCTTTAATTTCTCTATACACTATGTTTTAGTACCTAATTCAGAATGTGAAATTATTGTATTCTTTTTAGTTTCTTGTAGTCTGCTTTTTTACTAAAAGTAAAAAAAATATTTTTTCCCAAAAGTAGAGCGCCTTACGACACGTGTGTGACTCTTGCAAAAAATGAAAATCATGTTTCTTGGTCCTTGACTTTGTATGTCATTTGTGTATTGGGACGTAAACGTTCGACGTAGACTTCTATTTGGTTTGTTACAGATTTATTTGGTATTTCAGCTTCGTGTTCAGTGTTAGGTAATACAAGGTAACAAAGCCTATAAATGCTTTGGTTCTTTCCATCCCGAAAATCCGCCCGGATGTACAGCCAGACAGACTGATATTTTAAAAATGTTTATACATGTCATAATGGTATGCAAATAAGTCCTTCAGCTCAGGCAGATATTTTGATATTACAGATAGAAACTGAATTTTTTTTATATACATAGGTAAGGTAACTAAAAAACTACTCTCATTTTAAAGCTGATGGATCTGGTATAATGTACCTACTTTTACCTTACAACTTTTGATGGAGGCCAGAATGCTTACATAATTTATTCTTGTCACTGATAAAGGACGAATATTTTACAAAAAGATACAACTTAGAGAATTTCTCACACGCGTTACAATTATGAATGTAGTAAATAATATATTAGGTCGGGGAAAAAGTTTCTTCGTATTTTGTTTGTATAAAATGGAAGAAAAATCTCTTTCGTTGTACTGTTTGTGTCTGGCTGGATTTAATATCAATACATATTATGTGATATTAAGAAAAAGAAAAATAAAAGGTAAAAAAAAACTTTCCCTCCATTATTCAATTGTTTTTCTGTCCGCCAAAATAAGTGAATTTAACGAAAAAATTCGATACATTCTGAAGTTTTATACAAAAATGGGAAAATGTGACTCAAGCCTCGAAAAAAATTTTGACGTTTATAGACTTAGTGCAATGTCAGTAACATTAGCACAAAGTTGGTTAAAGCGTTTTAAGTCCGCGAATTTTGATGTCAAGGATGCAGCTCGCTCTGGTCGCCCTCATATGGATATAGACGATGCCATTTTTGAAAAAGTGGGGCAAGATCGAAATGTAAATAGTTGCGAAATAGCCGAGGAATTGAATATTGTCCACAAAACAGTTTTGACCCATTTGAAAAGTCTGGCTATAAAATAAACCTTGATATTTGGGTACCACACGAGCTCACTGAAAGAAACCTAATGAATCGTGTACTTATTTACGATTAACTATTTAAACGCAATGGAAACGAACCATGAACCATTTGAAAAAAAATTATCACTGGAGATGAAAAGTGGATTACCTACGACAAGAACGTGCGAAAAAGGTAATGCTCAAAAGGTAGTCATGCTCCACAGACTGTAGCGAATCCCGGTTTAATAAACAGTAAAGTGATGCTGTGTGCATGGAGGGATTGGAAGGGCATCGTTTATTATGACATTTTACCGCCGGGCAAAACCATCGATACGGATCTCTACTCCCAACAACTGATAAGACTTAAACAAGAGATTGAGAAATAACGACCGGAATTGATCAACACAAAAGGAGTGGTCTTACGTCATGATAACACCAGACCACAAACATTTTTGGCTGCTCAGCAAAAATTGAGGAAGCTTGGTTGGGAAGTGTTAATGCATCCACCATATTAATCCTGACTTGCACCCTCAAATTTTTACCTTTTTCGGTTCTCTTCAGAATTATTTGGCTAGTGTTAGATCGAGAGAGAACTATCAAAATACATGTCGCATTTTTCTGATCCAAAATCCCAAGATTTCCACAGCAACGGGATTATGTTACTACCTACAAGATGGCAACGAGTTATTGAATTAAATTACACTCATTATAATTAAATGTAATAAAACTTTAAAAATTACCTTGAATTTGTTTATAATATACAAATAAACTTTTTCCCCGACCTATTATTAAAAATCTTATTACTCTTTATTCATTTAGAATTTTCAATAAGCACAAGAAAGGTTGCCATGTAAAGGCGGTTAAGAATATCCACTACCCCATATCTTTCCGTGGGTGTCGTAAAAGGCGGCAAAGGGAAACAGACAGGAGTAGGGCAGCAGCATCTTCCTGCAAACAGCAAAATTACAATAAAATTGCCAACCCGCTCGCCAAGCGCGGCAACTATGGCAAATACCCCTCAATGATGAGAGCAACAAAGAGACGGCCCCCAGTCCCCGTAGGTCCCGCTATTCCTGGCTACGGTGGCGACCATGGTAACGGCGGGGCAGACTGTATTAAGAATCTCCGGTGGAGGTTCGGTTGCCACCTAAGGCAACTCGATCTGGCATCATACAACGCACGCACCCTGAGGACTGACGAGAAGATCGTGGAGCTGGAAGAAGAGATAGACAAATTACGCTGACACGGTAATCCTCGAATCCGGCAACTTGCTCTTTCACCGTAAAGGCGACCATCTGTCCCAAGAAGGTGTCGGATTTATCGTCCACAAGTCTCTTGTTAACAACGTTGTAAAGATTGATTGATTGAGATTGATTGTGTCGACGAGGGTTGCGTACCTTATACTCAGAATCACCAAACGGTATTCGCTGAAGGTCATACAGGTTTACGCACCAACCTCGACACATCCCGATGAGGAGGTGGAG
This sequence comes from Parnassius glacialis, assembly GCA_033319125.1. NCBI lineage: Eukaryota > Metazoa > Arthropoda > Insecta > Lepidoptera > Papilionidae > Parnassius > Parnassius glacialis. The sequence continues at coordinate 5,201,845 of JAVANC010000025.1, forward strand.
GAAATGTATAAGGATATCTCTAGAGCCATGCATGCTCCCAAAACCCAATATACGGTGTTAATGGGAGACTTTAATGCAAAACTAGGCACAAGAGAGAACGGTGAGCTGAAAGTAGGGAAATTTGGAATAGGGCAACGGAACCCAAGGGGCCAGCAGCTGGCTGACTTCATGGAGAAAGAGGGACTCTTTATGATGAACTCTTTCTTCTAGAAGCGGCCCTACAGGAAGTGGACCTGGTCGTGCCCCGACGGTTCGACAAAAATTGAGGTTGACTTCATTATGTCGACCAGACGACAACTGTTCAGTGATATCTCAGTGATCGCGAGGGTGAAAACCGGCAGCGATCATCGAATGGTTAGAGGCACACTAAACCTAAACGTTAAGTTGGAGAGGTCTCGTCTAATGAAGTCAACGCTCCGTCCCCCTCGTGCTTTGTTCCAAAGTCCCGAAACCTTTCAGCTCGAGTTACAAAACCGTTTTCAGTGCCTAGAAAACTGCAATGAAGTGGATGATATGAATGACAAGCTCGTGGAAACTGTCCATGCGGTCGGAGCTAAGTTCTGCAAGACCCGCCGCAGAAGAACACAAAAACTCTCCGATCACACTCTCAATCTCATGGCTTTTAGATGGGAGATGAAGCTCCATTTTTCAACAGATTCGATAGCATACAGGCAACTGAATAGACAGATCTCCAAATGCATGCGGCGGGACTTACGCAACTTCAATATAGCTTGTATTGAAAAAACGGTCAAGCGGAACCAAGGCTGTAAAGTCTTTGCCAGGGATCTGTCTGCCAGAAAGAGCCAACTGTCAAAGCTGAAGACCGAATGTGGCAGCATCGTTTCCGGGACACCTGATATTTTGAGTGAGACTGAGAGGTTCTATGGGCAGCTGTACACGTCATCGTTAGAGCCACAAGCAAGTGTGAGTAACGATCCAAGAGCGAGTCTTATCCGACACTATTCCGAAGATATCCCGGACGTCAGTCTGAACTAGATTAGAATGTCTCTCCAGCACTTTAAAAACGGCAAGTCATGTCAGCATGGTGGCACTACTCCGGAGGCGTGGAGCAGAAGTGTGGTGGTCTTGTTCTTCAAGAAAGGTGACAACTTTTTCTTGAAGAACTACAGACCAATTTCCCTTCTGAGCCGCGTCTACGTGCTGTTTTTGAGAGTCATTACGAATCGTCTCGCACGAAAATTTGACGACTTCCAGCCACGCGAACAAGCCGGTTTCCGAAAGGGCTTTAGCACCGTAGACCACATACATACCCTTTGGCAAATTGTACAAGTCCGAGGAGTACAATTTGCCACTATGTCAGGTGTATGTGAAATATGAGAAAGCCTTTGATTCCGTCGAAAATTGGGCGGTGATGCAGTCCCTTCAGCGGTGCCAAGTTGACTGTCGGTATATCGAAGTGCTGAAGTGTTTGTACAGTAGAGCTACGATGGCTATCCGAGTACAGAATCAGAGTACGAAACTTATCCAACTGCAGAGAGATGTAAGCAGTGCTGCCACATGTCAGTTTCACAAATCTGTACTGTTAATGTTAAAAATCTGTATAAAATCTGTAGAAAGGAATCAAAGTAAAAGATTTTGACCTATGTAAGTTGAGGAGAGAAGATGTGATAATGAAAAACAATTAATATTACAGAAATATTTATTTAGATTTATATATTTCTTTGTTAATTTTATCTAACATAGTTTTCACCCAGTCTTACACCGTGTAAGACAGGGTGACGTTATATCCCCGAAACTCTTCACCGCTGCATTGGAAGACGTTTCAAGCTACTGGACTGTAAAGGATACAGTATTAACATCAATGGCGAGTACATCACTCACCTTCGATTTGCCGATGATATAGTCCTTATGGCAGAATCGCTGGAGGACCTAAGCACTATGCTCAATGACCTCAATAGTGTCTCCCAACGGATAGGTCTTAAGATGAACATGGATAAAACAAAAATCATGTTTGACGTCCATGTCACACCTATGCCGGTAGTTGTTGGGAGCACTAAGCTCGAAGTTGTTGACGAGTATGTTTACCTGGGACAAATAGTCCGACTAGTTAAGTCCAACTTCGACCGAGAGGTCAATCTACGGATTCAACTCGGCTGGGCAGCGTTCGGGAAACTACGACACATCTTCTCGTTAGACAAACTTTAAAACCAGAAAACGAAATTGTACAACCAGTGCGTATTGCCAGTGATGACCTACGGATCTGAGACGTGGTCCTTCACTGCTGGACGTATGAGGAAGCTGAAGGTCGCTAAGCGAGCTATGGAGAGGGTAATGCTCAGGATTTCTCTGCGTGACATACTTAGAAATAAGTATATCCGCGGTAGAACCAGAGTAACCGACATAGCCCAACGGATTAGTTAGCTGATGTGGTAGTGGGCCGGCATATAGCTCGAAGAACCGACAACCGATGGGGCAGAAAGTTTCTCGAGTGGCAGCCTCGTACCGGTAGGGGAAGTGTAGGTCGACCCCATACTAGATGGAGTGACGACCTGGTAAGACATGCAGGAAGTCGATGGATGCAGGTGGCTCAGGACCATGCTTTGTGCCATTCCTAGGGGGAGGCCTATGTTCAGCAGTGGACTTATGAAAGGCTGTAATGATGATGATGATGACAAAAAAGGTTTCTTTAAAAATGTGTAAAAATGTAAAGTAACTGTTAGACATATAGAAATTTTATAAGACTAAAATGATAAACTGCACTACCTCCCATATTTTTATCTCTGATTAGCCTAATGGTTGACTTGGAGGGAATGCCTTAAGGCATTAAGTCCGCCTTATGTACGATTTTTCATTTGTGTATAAAAGTTTAAATAAATAAATAAATAAAAAATAAACGAATTTAAAGCCCACTTGGTAGTTAAAGGCAAATGCAGCCCATGGACACCTTCAAACAAAGAAAGGTACAGATGCGTTGTCACCTCTGAGTACTAAAATGGAGTGCCCACAGCCTAACATTACTGGCTCTCTCTATCCTTCAGACCTGATCACAGCTGTGCAAGCACTGCTTATTGGCAGTGCTTGTAAGAGCTTAGGTGGCAGAAGTAGTATCTAGACGGAATCCTAGGCAGAAAAAGGGTCCTTCCATTTTGAAGGCTCATTCCTGTAAAGGTAGAGCAATCAGCCTATTCTTTAGCTCCAGTGCGTGACGATAAACTTCACATGTCCTTGAAATATTTTATTGCATTTCGCAGACGTCATGAACCTATCCTATGCTTAAACCGTCGACACTTAAATTTGTAACAACTAATTACGTTTTTGCTGGCAGGAATCGATCTCTGTTGCTCGCGGGCGTGAACTTACGGCGAGCGTTTATCCTCCGAGCTATCAGTGCTAATCATTGTCGATTTTAAACTAAAACTTCAAGTTTACTAGAAGTTTAAGCCTATTTTTAATCGAATACAAAAAGGAGGAAGTACTCAATTCGACTGTATATTTTTTATGTGTGTTACCTCATAACTTTTTTCTAGATGAGCCGATATTTATGATTTTTTTTAAATTTGTAATCTGGTGCTTTGCATGATTTCCTATATAAATTTGACCAAGGAATGATCAGTAGTTTTTGAGTTAACCTTAAAATTTATATTGATAAGTCGGTTGCACAAACTTTTCAATTTTACCACTTGTTTTTTAATAAAACTAGAGTGAAAAATAAACATACAGTCCACCTGATGGTAAGACGATAGTACAGTCCCTGTATGCCTGCAGCCAACTTCAAACAAACAAGGCTGAGTTACATTCTGAGGACTTACACCTTTCTAAAAGGCCGGCAACGCATCTGCAATTCCCCTGGTTCCCCTGGTGTTGCAGTTGTTCATGGGCGGCGGTAGTCACTTACTATCAGGTGAGCCGCATGCTCGTTTGCTCCCTCTTCTATAAAAAAAGACTAAGATGGACAGCCTCAGAGCTTGTATACTGGCTCTCTTTAACCTTCAGCTCGGAACGCGGCAGTGCAAGTACTGCTATTTGATGGCAGAAATATATTGATCGCTAGGCAGTTAAGGAGTTTTATCACCGCATACTCGTCTATTTTATTTCATCACTAGCTGTTCCCCGCGACTTCGCACGCGTTTATTTTAGGATTTTAATTTTATTTTGCGCAGTACCTTAATTTTTTTTCTTAAATAAAAGTAGCCTAAGTTACCCATTATAATATCAACTGTCTGCCAGTGAAAGTCCTATCAAAATAGGTCTAACCGTATCGGAAATCGGTAGGAACAAACAGACAGACAAGAAAATTAAAAATTATGTTTTTCTTGTAAGTACCGTATATACTTTCATATCCATTAAGTTTATTTTAAAATTATAAACAGGCATTCCTATTTCATTTATTTGTATGTAGTATATATAGATTAACGGATATTAATGGAAAGACCGTATGCTCATATATTATTCTTCGTCCTCATTAGAAGTCTTTTATTTGACCTCAAAAAGTAAGGATGCAAAAGTGGGATTAGGATTTTAGTGAGCTATAAATATATGCTATGTTTATCTGTTCGTATTTTGACAAATTATTTGGTATTGATGCAAACGTTAGCGTGTCTTTTTTAAAAAGCGGTCACATCCCTGAAGCTCCTAACACGTTCTCTTTTAAACTAATAAAAATACTACACAGTAAAATGACTATGGAGATGGAGCTTAAACTAAATAAAATACCTTTTATCAAGTCAAGTGAGTTTTGCCCTCGGGCAGAACATCCAACTTATGTTGACCGCATTTCCGTTGCCCGTATTTACTTACGTTCGTATTTGTACGGTCAAAGCGTTTCAGAAGTTCAAAGATTATATTGATCTTGCTGGCGGTGAGATGTTGATATTATATAGGTTACATAGTTTATACATTTATACATCTAATAGATCAAGGTATAAAACATACATATAAAATAATCTACATTACTTCCCACTTCCTCCCGTGTGTATCGTAAAAGTCTACTAGAGAAAATGATTTTTTATAGGATAGAGACAAACGAGTACACAGTCCACCTGATGGTAAGTGGTTGCTGTGGCCCATAGACATCTACATTTATCCTCGTTTGCGAATCAAAATGCAGATGCGTTGTCACTAAAATTGAATGCCTCTTTTCCAGTAAAAAGGGTCTCCGGTTCTCTACACTCACCATACGAAACACAGCAGTGTTAAGCTGCTATATTATGCTGGTGTTCTGTGAGACCGTGGTCCTTCCCCGGTCGAGCCAACCCATTCGTGCTACAACTATACTACTAATATAGCTGCAGAATGGCTCTACCACGCATAATTTGCACCTACATTGGACAGACACTAAACGAGTTTATTCGCGTAAGTTTCCAAATTTAGTTTAGTTGAAAAAATTACTGTTTCCGTTTTATGAGACCGATTGAACCAGTCTGCAACATAAACTAACTAAACTAGCTGCAGCTTTGCTCTACCACGTATAAAATATTGCTGCAGCATGGCTCTACCACGTATAAGATATAGCTGCAGCATGGCTCTACCACGTATAATAAAGCTAATAATAATAAATAAATCTATAATAAAAGCTGTATACCTTCCTCGTTTATACTAAAGTTAAAATGCCCAGACCAACGACATATAGCAGATTCAAACGTGCGAGATGAAGAAAAGTATAACAAACGTGGTCCCGCCATGAAAAAAATGATACCAAGAGTGAGGAGTAATGTGAATCCTCCCTACAAAGTAATAGGCTCGTAATGTATAAAGTAATGAGAAAGTCTAGTATTTAACTACTAATACGAAAATGTATAAAGCTAATATTGAAGCTAGTTAAATAAAAGTATCGGTGCTGCAACCGTAATTCCTACGGGCTTCCCAAGAAATTGTGCAATTGGATCGCCAGTTTTCTTGCAGATTGGATCTTTAAGGTTTAGGCCCATTTACGCTGGTGTTTCACAAGGCTGCGTGCTATCACCAATGCTGTTCTTCTGCATATCAATAATATGTTGCAAACCGGTAACATTGATTGCTATGCAGACGACAACACTGGTGATGCTCTATACACCGGCCGCGCCAATATTTATCGGGAAAATGTCGCCGAGTACCTGAAGAAACTTGTGTCTGAAGTCGAGACATTGTTGAACAAAGTCTCAGACCGGAGGCGACTAAATGTAGTCCAGTTCATTCCCCACAAGACAAAAGTTTGCGCGTTTACCGCTCAAAACACCCCTTTGTCGTATCTCCTCAGTTTTAAGGCACTCCCCTTGTTGCCCCAGCCAGTATCAGAATCCTCGGTGTCGACATATAGAGTGACGTGCAGTTTCGTGGTCACTTAGAAGAGAAGGCCAATTTGGCCTCTAAAAAGCTTAGCGTACTCAGCAGAGTGGGACAGTATTTCATGTCGGTACATCGCTTGCAACTTTACAAAGCGCAAGTTCGGCCTCAGATGGAATACTGTTCCCATCTCTGGGCAGGGGCTCCCCAGTGCCGGCTCCTTCCACTTGATCGCATCCAGTGCAGAGTGATTCGAATCGTCGACGACAGAGTTCTTTCGGAACGGCGCGACTCACTGGCACTGCGCAAAAATTTTGCATCTCTTTGCGTATTTTATCGTATCTACCATGGGAAGTGCTCTGAGGATTTGATGAACTGATTCCAGCCGCTCTATTTCCCCACCGCACATCGCGACAAAACTCCCGATACCATCCACCACCATCTGGATCATTGGCGGTCCACCACTGTGCAATTTAGAAGGTGTTTTCTTCTTCACACAACTTCCTTGTGGAATCGATAACTACCAGCGATTTTACCGAACCGATATGACTTAGGGACCTTGAAGAAAAGAGCCTTGTCCTTTTTGAAAGGCCGGCAATGCATCTGCAATTCCCCTGGTGATGCAGATGTTCATGGGTGGTGGTAGTCACTTACCATCAGGTGATCTGCATGTTCGCTTGCCGCCTCACCTATAAAAAAATTAAACGCGACAAAATTGTTTAAACAAGAAGTTGTTAGTCACTCTGCGATGAAAAGTTCGCGCATTATTTAGAGTGTGTCCGAATATAATATAAGAATACAGCTTGTCTTCTCTAGACAGTATAAAACAAAGTCACTTCCCGCCGTCTGTACGCTTGTATCTTTTAACTGCGGAGCGGATTTTCATGTAATTTTCATCAATAGACAGAAAAATTTAAGAGAAAAGTTTATACGTATAACACGTGCATATTATATATTACGTAATTCTTTCTATCCGTGTGTATATGACTGAATATGACATTAGTACTGTAACCAATATTAGACGAATTTTAGGTTGGGTTGTAAACTTACTTACTTATCATCACGCACAATCCCTGACGGGGTAGCCAGAGGGAACAGATCGCCAAGTGTCACGATCCTTACATACCTCTTTCGCTTCTTTCAGATTCATTATCTTCTTCATACATGCACGTCTAGGTATCCGAGTACTCTTGACCCTCCCCTCTTCGAGCAAAACTGGGTTGTAAACTGAATAAAGATAAAGAATTGACGTGAATAGAAAAACGAATTAACAATGGAATTTAAAATTAAACACAATATTGTAATTTGGATACAACTGTACAATGTTCATTGACAGTCAGTTTTGCCTTCATTCCATTCATTTTACAAAATGTTATATTAACAAACCGCATAGATCAGCACGTAAAACGACGACGTCAAAACTAGAATTTAAAAATATATTTATCTATTGCAACAATAATTGCGCTAGGAGTTTTTAACTGCATCGCTATACAGGTACTTTTCAACCGAATTCAAAGAAAAGCAGGAGGTACTCAATGCGACTGTATTTATTATATGTGTTACCTCAGAACTTTTTTTCAAAGTAAACTGAATTCTATGATTTTTATTTGAAAGCTGGTGCCTCTCATGTTGCCCCATATAAATTTAATCAAGATCTGAAAAGTAGTTTTTGAGTTATTCTTAATAATGCGTATTTATTCAACTTCGGCTACATTGATGATGTGCTCATTTTATTTATATTGAAGTCGATTATACAAAAATTTTAATTTTACCAATTACGTAAAGTAACTTTTACATAAAAACAACCATGCTAGATCACGTACTGGATAATAGATAATTAGATAAAAGATAATAGATTATTATATATGATCAACCTAGATTTTGATACAACTGATATGAATCCATTACATCCATACAACATTACAGTCTATAAAAGTCCAATGCTGAACATAGGCCTTAAACTTATTTAGATATATATATATATATATATATATATATATATATATATATATATATATATATATATATATTTAATATTATATATATATATATATATATATATATATATAATATGTGTATAAATTACGTGTGTTTTGCATATATTATTTGAATTGAATTTGATCGTAACAAGTTAACTGCCCAAACTCATTCTCTGTTCTCCTCAAGGTTAGCTAGTAGAGAATCCCACATAGCATTAAGCTCGCCTTTTGTATAAATATTTGGTGCAATAAAGAATAAAATAAAAAATAATAAGTAAATAGATTGCTTTATAGGGGAGATATATGTCATATTTGCTATGCTTGGTAAGTGGGTTAGCAACCGCTATTTTTAAAAATTTTAAGTTGTATCAGTAAGACGCTGCTGCCCGTCTCCTGTTTAAGTTTGTCTCTGTCGGCTCTATGCAGTCTATTAGACTCTGTATTGTATAGTGGGTTTTCCTACACCGTCACTACACTGTTAAAGGGTTAATAACTAAATCATTAGTATATAAACATTTTAAGTGCCAATTAGCCACAAGCACTTCTATTCCATATCTCCTGATTTGCTTTCCTCTGTCACATCTTATGACACCTACGGGTTGATATGGACTACACACAGGGTTATTTTGTAATAACCGGCCATATTTGCAGAAAAGGTTAAAAATAAGTAATATAGGAAATTAATGAAAAGAAATCAATTAAAAAAATTTCGAAAGAAAATTCTGTCCTTTTTATCTTTTAAATTCAAAACGCGTGGTAATGCGTTATTTTAACTGATATTAGTGCGCATGCACACATTTGTAAGGGTCGATCGGTGGGCAAAAACGTTGTTGCCCATAAATCACATTCAATTTGTTATAATTGCAAATAAAAGTACAAGCCTTATTTACTCGTATTTTCACAAATGCCATTATTAAGTGGCGAAGCTTGCGAAGACACTTATTGATTTCACGATGTCTGTCCGTCTGTCCGTCTCGAGAACGGTTTCGAATTTTCAAATTCTGTTTTCAGCAATCGATTACTGATCACCTATTTTGAAACTGATTGCTCAACGGCAACAGTTAGAAACCGCTACAAAGCTGATTGCTTCGCCACTTTGCTATGCTGTTAGCTTGCTTGGTTTATATATTTGAACTTAAATTTTAAATTTGGTTACTCCTTGAAAAATAACCTTGTATATTGTAAAATACGAAAAATTTTAGTTCAAATTTCAAATAACATTTTGATTCTATATATTATTTTGTTAAAAAGCTTTTCACACAAAGGTTTGATATATTAATGTGCGCTTAGTAAAGCTTTTTTGAATATTGGAGAGCTTCTGGAAGTTATCGCTTACATTATATTTCCCAACGATCCTGTCTTTAGATTGCACTTGATATCTCTTTGATGTTGTCATGCAAATACATTCCTTTTCCGGATTCTAATTTGAATTTCGTGTAAGTAATATTTAGTGAAAGTTGTGGAAATTTTCACTTACATATATACATATTTTTTTAGAATAAGGGTGACAAACGAGCACACAGTCCACCTGATGGTAAGTGGTTGCTGTGGCCCATAGACATCTACATCTATCTTCGTTTGCGAATTAAAATGCAGATGCGTTGTCAGCCGTGAGGACTAAGATAGAATGCCTCTTTTCCAGTAAAATAGTTCTCCGGTTCTTTACACTCACCATACGAAACACAGCAGCATTAAGCTGCTATTTTACGCTGGTATTCTGTGAGAGCGTAGCTTTTCCCCGGTCGAGCCGACACATTCGTGCTACAACTATACTATTAATATGTCTGCAGCATCTACCACGTGAAAATATATTTAGAAGTTACAGTCCACTTATAGTAAGTCGCTAATGCAGAATGTGAACATCTGCAACCAATTTTAACGAAAGAAGTAATGCTTCAGAACCTGTTATTATACCGGCTATTTAAATTTGGACGGAGCCACCGTGGCGCAGTTGCTGAACATCGAGTTGCGGGGCTGAAATTCGCGGGTCCGAATACCGCACGGAACTAGTTTTTGTATGGCCTACAGATAATTGTTCCAGGGCTAGATGTTTGTGCTTGTTCTTTAAAATTCTACAAAAAAAAAAGAAAAAGATTAATAAGAAAAATTAGAAAAATACCTTTTCGACCGGAACACGGCAGTGCAAGCACTTATCATATAAAAAGAAAACTTCTATTTAGCGGCAGAAATTGATTACATGATAGTACCCAGACGGACACGTAGAAATACTCATCTTTATATCATCAACACTGTCGATATGTCGATGATGTATGTAGGGCAGATAGCCAAGCTTGGCCTTCCATTTACCATAGATACCTTTCCTACGTGGTAGAGCCATGCTGCAGCTAAATTAGTAGTATAGTTGTAGCACGAATAGGACGGCTTGACCGAGGAAGGACCACGGTCTCACAGAATACCAGCTTACAATGTCAGCTTGACACTGCTGTGTTTTGTATGGTGAGTGTAGAGAACCGGAGACCGATTTTACTTGAAAAGAGGCATTCCATCTAAGTTCTCACGGGTGACGACGCATCTGCATTTTGAATCCGCATCTTTCTATATCTATGGATCACAGCAACCACTTACCATCAAGTGGAATGTGTGCTCAATTGTCATCCTACCCTATTAAAAAAAAATACCAAAAAAACATAGATTTTTCTGGAATTTTCTGCCTCGTATGTCTGTATGTTTTTTTTGTACCGATGTGGCTTGCATGGTTTCTCTCATATCTATTACACATATTTCTTATACATATTATAGTCTTAAAACTGTTTTTCTTATTATTTCATTATTATCTTGTACTAAGTTATACATATAGCTATTTGACTTGTGTTATTATGTGTTGTGGTTTAACCGCACAGCACCTTAGTTGTATTTTTTTCTACAAAATAATTGACAAATTATTTTACAGTCCACGTGATGATAGCTAACTTCAAACACAAATTTAAAAAAATTAACGTATTTTACAAACGCGTAAATGATCGTAGCCGACTAAACCTAGTTTATATTCTTATTAAAAAATCAAAATACATACATACCAAAAATGAAATAAATTTATAAGTCCACTTATCTGGATGATTAGATTCAGCCAACGTAAATAGACTTTTGATTAGTAAATAATTAGCATTTATTCTAAGACAACGATAGGCACGAAGAAGAACTCACTTTTACCGTAAACCTCTGATGTGGCCCAATCTTCCAATTTAGGTAATCAACAGTGGTAGAGCCACCCGGCAGCTTTTGCTGTCGCACGGATGGGCCGGCTCAAACTGAGGTGGTACCATGACCTCACAGAATACCAGCGTGAAGTAGAGGTTTACCTCTGCGTTTCGCTTGGTGAGTGCAGGTGGCCGGAGGCCCTTTTTATTGGAAATGAGGCATTCGATCTTAGTCCTCACGGGTGACAACGCATGTGCATTTTGATTCGCAAACGAGGATAGATGTAGATGTCTATGGACCGCAGAAACCACTTACCATCCGTTAAAGTTATTGCGTCTATAATAGATACAATCGCGCCTCATTTAGCTACTATTTTTAATACTAGTATCGAATCTGGTGTGTTTCCTGATTTAATGAAGTATAGTAAAGTAATACCTTTATTTAAATCTGGTAGTACATTAGACCCCGCTAATTTTAGACCTATTTCTGTACTACCAACACTTAGTAAGATTTTTGAAAAAATTATTCTTCATCAAATGTTAAATTTCTTTAATATAAATAATTTACTTCATAAAAATCAATTTGGTTTCACAAGGGGTCGCTCGACAACTGATGCCGGTGTTGAGCTGATTAAATATATATTTAATGCATGGGAGAATTCACAGGATGCTTTGGGTATATTTTGTGACCTATCCAAAGCCTTCGATTGTGTTCACCATGAAACATTAATCAGGAAACTTAAACACTACGGTGTAAGAAGTGATGCTCTTAAATTAATTATTTCATATTTAAGTAAGAGAACGCAAAAAGTTGTCATTAACAGTATGAGTTCTTCCGGGTCGATGGTACAGATGGGCGTGCCTCAAGGCTCAATTCTAGGCCCCGTCCTGTTTCTTGTATACATTAATGACTTACCTTACATAGTAGGAGATAACCATGATATAGTATTATTTCGACACCAGCAATTTATACTAAGCTAAGTCATAAAAGTGAACTTTACAGTAGAGGCATATGAAGGGAAAAACCTGATAACTTTTATATTAATTAAGACACTTATTTAAAATGTGGTATGCTTAATATTTAATTTATTCATCGTAATTTCCCATATTTATTTTTTCTTGATTATTTATATTCTTTGATTTAGCGTAAATTAGCCGTATATACACGTAATTTCTCAATAAGATTTTACATATTACACACGTCTAACTAATGTTAGCGTAGAGCATTACGGGAGATCGTAGTGCTAAAGAAGTGTTATATTTGTTGCTTTGCAATCATAATTGTAAAATATATTATGCATTAATTATAACCTTAGGTTTTTATATATATTCACAAGCTATATAATTATAAATTCTTATGCTAAATAACAAGTTATTAAAGTTAGCTTTATTTAACCGGTACATGCATCACTAGCGCATAACGTATTAAAAGCCGTCAAATTATATATAGCGTACTATATATACATCGACGTGTGCTATAAATTAGCATATCATTTAACTTTCCGTTGAGAGATAATACATGTAGATTTTTATAAATTCTTGATAAATTCTGTAGATAATATTATTTTATGTAGGTAAATAGATAATTAAAATAAAAATAGTAATCAACTGTTTATTTAAATTTCAGGTAAGTACTTATTAATTATTAACGAAAAGAGATCGGATTAATCACAGTTCCACTTCGTATATTATATTTAAATCAAGATTGCACATAATTGTTATTCTTAATAAAAAACAAAAACTTCTAAGTGTAAGTGTGTAGGGTAAATATAAATCAAATAATTTAAACAGTATGTTGTAATCATTAAGTACTTATAATCATTCAAACCTCATCATCACTTACATTCTTCTCATCATATTCAGTTGTTAATAAATTCCTATAAAATGTATGATACTTTTCGGGTATAATATTATTATCACAGTAGTATTTTAAATCTTTATATTTTGCTACATTAATTTTTAACAAAATTTTGTATGCTTTTTCGGGAAAAGGCTCCAAGTGGAATAATCTAGTAGATGTCTTTTTAAAACATTGTATTTGATTGCTTTCTTTATCACCTAAACTATACTTATATTCCAACAACCCGTAATTATCGAGAGAAACTTCAATTTTTTTTACTTTATTCCACATAACTTTATCCTTATTTAAATTTTTAGTCCAATTTTTTTGCTGATATTACTTTTAAAACCAAATATCATGTTTTGATTAACCTAGATAACATTATATGGATTTCCATTGATCTTTTCCCATCGTACTAGTGAATACCACTCATCCGGCGAATATACCTCTCTACCTCTTGCAGTTTTTTCTATCAAAGCGTGAACTGAATCTCCTTCATTCTGTGTATGGCCCTTTTCCATAAAATGGTGGCATATCTTCATTTTAAAACTTTTAGCAGTTAATAAGTACATATAGTAAACAATACGGTTACGATTTTGTCCCCCACAGTTGTCTGACCATAGATTGACTTCCTGAACTCCCTTAGAAGCTAATTTAATTAAAAAAATCGTATAAACAACTAGCCACTTCATTAGCCCCCCTCTTAGCCGTTTGCTCATCCCACATATAACAAAACGCTTCTTTTGATCCCATATTGTAAATTGTAAAATTATATACATTGAGCTTACGCCTATAATAATACACACTTATATTACCATGTGGTGAGCTTAAAAATTTTTGAAAATCAAATACAATACAAACTACTTTGTTACTAGAGACAGCTAACAGTTTACATTCTAATTTTAATTTACGGGAAATTTCTTTTTCTGTTTGATGTTTTGTGAAGTTTTCTTTCAATTCATCTGTAGGGCTAGATATGTTTTAGTACTGATGACAGATATCGCACTGGTCTTTTTTTGGTAAATGAAAACCTATCTTCAAATTAGTATTAACAACATCTCTATACTGTCTTACTGTCTGTACTCTAACATTATAATTATTATCAGAACACCACTCATGATACACACTTAAACATTTTAGAAAAAGATAAAAAGGTTTTAATTATTTTTTACTCGTACGTTCTCTAACGTAGTGAGATTCAACAGGGGTGAAAGAATTAACGTGATCTATGACATTCTGTTTCATTTCATTTGAAATTACATAGTTATGGTTTTTATGCCGACCTCTGTCGTCAGTAACATGGGTAAAATCATTGTTTTCTTGGATTTTTCGTATTGCAGTATACACAAAATCTTTACTAATATCAAAGGTGTTCAAGAACATTGTTTTGCAAACTTTTTGTAATATGATACCATTGTCAGAATTTATAGGAAGGTGATAATGCAGTGTGTGATCGACGACTAGATTCGCTTTCAAAATTAGTGGCAGTCTTTTTAATTTTTTGTATAACATATTTGGCAATGATTTGCCATTGTTTTGCGTGATCACCAGTATCCCAAAAGTTATCAAAAAGGTCAATACGAACTTCTTGGCTTATTTTATTATAGCATTGCAGACGACAATTGACACACCTGACTTTAATGCTTCTATGTGCTTTAGTTTTCCCTTCTGACGTAGTATACTGCAATCCTTTGTTACACTAACGTTTTCTCTTTCTACTTATTCACTCATCTTTAAGTTTAAGACGTTTGAGACTCACATCAGTTCTTTTTTTAAATCTACGTTTATTATTTTTTGGGGTGGATACTGCAGAATAGTCACTATAATTAAACGTTGCAGGCGAAGAAATTGAATAACAGGGAGTAGATATTGCCGATACTAAATCTGTGTTATTGCTGAGGCAGTTAACCATATGCGAATCGGGAAGACTTTCCTGGATGGACGTACTGATTTCTGGTGTGAGTGTTCTATCTTCGGTTTCTTGGCAAGAAGTCGGCACTAAAGTACCGTTTAAACTTTGTGAAGATTCCGAAAAATCACTATAAGGTGAAGGTACGGGGGTATTATCTATGCTGTCAGAAGGATCATTAGAGACGAATGAAAACAAAGGTTCGATAATTAGTGGAGTTAATGTCAATAGAGAAGGTTTTTGGGTTGAAGTCAATAAATTTGGTGAATAAATATTAAGTGGAGTTTTAGAAGCCCCCAAGTCACTCAAATTTATATCTTGTAATACTACATCATTTTTGTGGTTTTCTATATCTCAGCTTGCAGAACTGACTATAGAATAATCATGCTCTTGAATAGGCTCTTCAAACATGACATGATTATACAAAGCCACGAATTCAGGATTATCAACTTCAGCAGGTAATGGCGAGGATTCTTTAACAATAGGGATCATGTGTTGAAATCATATGATTATTTTTGTAAAAAACATGGACATTAAAAATATACTCAAGGTACCATCAATAAACTAATTAAAACTCGTTTTTACATAAGTATTTACAACGGTAAAGTCGCTAAGTAGTGCATTTTACAAACGAACAAGTATACACGAACACACTAAACTACGCTAACTAAGTGTTAGCGTAGTGTTACACGGACTCTGAGCTAAGCGGCTCAAATTTTCAAAAAACGTGGCATATTACTATAAAACATAATTATTTACTTTGACCTACACTGTAATCCTTAATAACACATTAAACTTACCTCTCTCGTCAGTATGAAGTGGTATCTCACAATTTTTATCAAAACTCTTCAATGAATTTTTCTCCTTTTTGGCTAAATCCACTAAATATTTAGCTCGTTTTCGTGACATTTTTGTATTAATAAATTAACACTAACAATATTTTAAATAACTTGTAACAATAACGTTAGATGAATTATGATTTACTTATAAAGTTTTTAAAACCGCGCAATCACATCTAACACAGCGATATGTGTCGTTAGATTAATGTAAACAAACAAGCGGTGCGTGCCTCTCCCGTGCACACTCCGCTAATAATAGTTAGCGTAATTTAAATTGAGTGATTTCGAAAAGTACCTTTACTTAGCGTTGTATAAGATTTGTAACTTCGTTATTTTTGTATATTTCTTCACGATTTTTTTATTACATATAAAAATAGACATTTTAAGCAACTTGGCATAAAAAAACGAATTTCCCTAAAATTCGAGTTAGCGTAGTATAAATTGTTGGTGTCGATTTGCAGATGACACTTCTTTAATTTTCAAATTAAGTCGACAATTGCTAAAATATGACGAAGTAAATAATGCTATATCAGAATTAGTAAATTGGTTCAATGTTAATAATTTGCATTTAAATGGCACAAAAACGAAATGTATGAAATTTATGACTCCAAATGTCAAACATTTAAATACTAATGTAATTTTAAATGGGGAGAAACTGAGTCTTGTAGATACCACCATTTTTCTTGGAATCACACTAGACGCGAAGCTTCAATGGAGCCTCCATATATCAAAACTAGCAAGCAGACTTAGTTCTGCAGCATATGCCGTAAAAAAGATAAGAAGTCTAACTAGTGTTGAAACAGCTAGACTAGTTTACTTTAGCTATTTCCATAGCATAATGTCGTATGGTATTTTGCTATGGGGACACGCAGCTGACACTGAAATTATATTTGTTTTACAGAAGAGGGCCATAAGAGCAATTTATGATTTAAAGCCTAAAGAGCCGCTGCGACAAAAATTTAAGGAAATTAATATATTAACTTTGGCCTCTCAATACATTTATGAAAATGTAATGTACGTACACAAAAATAAAAGTAGTTTTACAAAAATAAGTGATATTCATTCTGTAAATACTAGGAACAGACACAAGCTAGTAGTACCGGTTACTCGACTCCATCGAGTCAGTAATTCATTCTTGGGGCGATGTATACGCTTTTACAACAAAATTCCAGAAAATATACAAAATTTGACCTGCTCAAAGTTCAAAAACTTTATTAAACTAAAATTGTATAAAAAGGGTTATTATAGTATTAAAGAATTTATAGATGGTAATAACCCCTGGAAATGAGGTGATCGCTACCAAGCTATTTCTAATTTGTTGTGTTGTTAATTTGTGTAACATACATGATTGTAAGCTGTTATTTTTAAAAAAAAGTCCCGCTGGGTTTCTTGCTGGTTCTTCCCAGGACAGAGGTTTTTTTTTCGAACCAGTGGTAATTATACAAAGGAGTGACTTTCAATAAGCATTATTTATAATCTATATTGAATAAAAAAGTTTCTGTTTCTGTTTCTGTTTCTGTTTCATCAGGTGGACTGTGTGCTCGTTGGTAACCCATATCCTATAAAAAAAAGGTATTTGCTAGAGTCTTTTCAACTGCCATTTTGCCGTCTGGACTCGATCCGACCAATTAGAATGATTATTTAGGAATCAATATTGATTTGGTCACACAAATTCCAACACCCAGCAATATTGCCTGTCAGATGCAGGTTAATTGAATTTTGCACTAAACACTTGCATCATGTGTTCAACATTGTTAAAGCCTATTTGTACAATCCTGTTACATTTACAACGGCGGTGTTATACTGTAGGTGCGATGCTACAGCCCATGAATTTAATTCGTATACATTAAAAAAAAGAAAAAGAACTAAAAGAAATAATAGAAGTGTATATAAGCTTAGAATAAATACCCTTCTCCAAATTAAAATTAGTTTCGACTAGCCCCCACGTTATCTCATTAAAGATTTATAACCATTTAACGAATTCTATAAAAATCCTAGAAAACCTTGCGCAATTTAATGAACAATTAAAACATTCCTTATTAATAAATGTTATTATACTTTGAAATAATTTTTTGACGATAATAATTGACAAAGAAAGAATCATCATCATTACAGCTCTTTACAAGTCCACTGCTGAACATAGGCCTCCCCCAAAGAATGCCACAAAGCACGGTCCTGAGCCACCTGCATCCATCGACTACCTGCATATCTTACCAGGTCGTCACCCCATCTAGTGGGGGGACGCCCTACACTTCGCCTGCCGGTACGAGGCTGCCACTCGAGAACCTTTCTTCCCCATCGGTTGTCGATTCTTCGAGCTATATGGCCGGCCACATTGCCACTTCAGCTTACTAATCCGTTGGGCTATGTCGGTCACTCTGGTTCCACTGCGGATATCCTCATTTCTGAGTTTATCACGCAGAGAAACTCTGAGCATAGCCCTCTCCATAGCTCGCTAAGCGACCTTGAGCTTCCTCATCCGGCCAGCAGTGAAGGACCACGTCTCAGTTCCGTATGTCATCACTGGCAACACGCACTGGGTGTACAGTCTCGTTTTCAAGTTTTGAGGTATACCTGACGAGAAGATGTGCCGTAATTTCCCGAACGCTGCCTAACCGAGTTGAATCCGTCGATTGACCTCTCGGTCGAAATTGGACATACCTAGTCGGACTATTTGTCCCAGGTAAACATACTCGTCAACAACTTCGAGCTTAGTGTTCCTACAACTACCGGCATAGGTGTGACATGGACATTAAACATGATCTTTGTTTTGTCCATGTTCATCTTAAACCTATCCGTTGGGAAACACTATTGAGGTCATTGAGCATAGTGCTTAGATCCTCCAACGATTCTGCCATAAGGACTATATCGTCGGCAAATCGAAGGTGAGTGGTGTACTCGCCATTGATGTTGATACCGTATCCTTTCCAGTCCAGAAGCTTGAAAACGTCTTCCAATGCAGCGGTGAAGAGTTTAGGGGATATGACGTCACCCTGTCTTACACCTCTCTGCAATTGGATAGGTTTCGTACTCTGGTTCTGTACTCGGATAGCCATCGTAGCCCTACTGTACAAGCACTTCAACACTTTGATATACCGACAGTCAACTTGGCACCGCTGAAGGGACTGCAGCACCGCCCAAATTACGACAGAATCAAAGGCTTTCTCATAGTCCACATACGCCAGACATAGTGGCAAATTGTACTCCTCGAACTTCTGTACAATTTGCCGAAGGGTATGTATGTGGTCTATGGTGCTAAAGCCTTTTCGGAAACCGGCTTGTTCGGGAGGCTGGAAGTCGTCAAGTCTGCGCGCGAGACGATTCGTAATGACTCTCGAAAACAGCACGTAGACGCGGCTCAGAAGGGAAATCGGTCTGTGGTTCTTCAAGAGAGCGTTGTCGCCTTTTTTGAAGAACAAAACCACCGCACTTCTGCTCCACGCCTCCGGTGAAATGCCACCATGGAGGACGGAATTAAAGAGCTTCTGAAGGACTTCAAGTACTGGTTTTACACCCGCTTTCAGAAGCTCTGCTGTAATGCCATCCTCGCCTGGGGCCATGCCGTTTTTAAGGTGCTGGAGAGCCATTCTAATCTCGCTCAGACTGATGTCCGGGATATCATCGGAATAATGTCGGGTAAGACTCACTCTTGGATCGTTACTCACACTTGCGTGCGGCTCCAACGATGACGTGTACAGCTGCCCATAGAACCTCTCAATCTCACTCCTCAGTTGCCCCGGAAACGATGCTGCCACAATTGGTCTTCAGCTTTGACAGTTCGCTCTTTCTGGCAGACAGATCTCTGGCAAGGATTTTGGAGCCTTGGTTCCGCTCGATCGCTTCTTCAATACGAGCTGTATTAAAGTTGCGTAAGTCCCGCCGCATGCATTTGGAGATCTGTCTGTTCAGTTGCCTGTATGCTGTCAAATCTGTTGAAAAATATAGCTTCATCTCCCGTCTAACAGCCATGAGATTAAGAGTGTGATCGGAGAGTTTTTGTGTTCTTCTGCGGCGGGTCTTGCAGAACTTAGCTCCGACCGCATGGACAGTTTCCACGAGCTTGTCATTCAAATCGTCCACTTCATTGCAGTCTTATAGGCACTGACAACGGTTTTGTAACTCGAGCTGAAAGGTTTCGGGACTCTGGAACAGAGCACGAGGGGGACGGAGCGTTGACTTCATTAGACGAGACCTCTCCAACTTAATGTTTAGGTTCAGTGTGCCTCTAACCATTCGGTGATCGCTGCCGGTTTTCACCCTCGCGATCACTGAGATATCACTGAACAGTTGTCGTCTGGTCGTCATAATGAAGTCAATCTCATTTTTGTCGAACCGTCAGGGCTCGACCAGGTCCACTTCCTGTGGGGCCGCTTCTGGAAGAAAGAGTTCATCATAAAGCGTCCCTCTTTCTCCATGAAGTCGGCCATCTGCTGGCCTCTTGGGTTCCGTTGCCCTATTCCAAACTTCCCCACCTTCAGCTCACCGTTCTTTCTTGTGCCTAGTTTTGCATTGAAGTCTCCCATTAACACCGTATATTGGGTTTTGGAGGAATGCATGGCTCTAGAGATATCCTCATAAATTTTCTCTACCTCCTCATCGGGGTGTGCCAAGGTTGATGCGTAAACCTGTATGACCTTCAGCGAATACCGTTTGGTGATTCTGAGTATAAGGTACGCAACCCTCGTCGACACACTCTCAATCTTTACAACATTGTTAACGAGAGACTTGTGGACGATAAATCCGACACCTCCTTGGCATAGATGGTCGCCCTCCCGGTAATAGAGCAAGTTGCCGGATTCGAGGATTAACGTGTCCTCCCCCACTCTTCGGACTTCTGATAATCCTATAATATGCCAGCGTAACTTGTCTATCTCATCTTCCAGCTCCACGATCTTCTCGTCAGTCCTCAGGGTGCGTGCGTTGTATGTTGCCAGGTCGAGTCGTCGTAAGTGGCAACCGAACCTCCACCGGAGATTCTTAGCACCCCCTGCCCCGCCGTTACCATGGTCGCCACCGTAGCCAGGAATAGCGGGGCCGCCGGGGACTGGGGGCCGTCTCTTCGTAACTTTCATTATGGGGGGTATATTGCCATAGTTGCCACGCTTGGCGAGCGGGTTGGCAACCGCAGTTTTTTTATTGTATTTTTGCCGTTACCAGGAATATGCTGCTGCCCATCTCCTGCCTGTTTCCCTTTTTAGCCTTTTACGACACCCACGGGAAGATATGGGGTAGTGGATATTCTTAACCGCCACCACACGGGAAGAAAGAATACTTCGACTATATTATATTTCTAATTTAAGTAATTTATATAGAACGATATGGACTGTTGATGATATGATATTTTATAATTTATGTTTTAAAGTTAGATTATACAAAAATAGTTAGTCCTCTAGTGTTGCTATGCCCTTGCTGGGCGTCACATGTATACCTATCAAATGTAACATCTTAAATTTGTAATGTGACATTCAATAAACAATTTGAATTTGAATTAAAAATCATCAGCCTTGATAAAAAAAATAGATGGAAATGTTTTTCTTTCATTTATTGTGGCATTCGCCGCAAAACGTTAATCAAAAAGAATACGTCAAACGCTATATTAATACATGATGAAAATTTCACTGTTACGGTCTATCAAATTCCACTGCTGAACATAATATACCTTGAATACAACAATAGTTTTTTTCAATATGTAGTTTTCGCGGAAATATAAGAAATCATTATAATATACTTTCCTCATAGATTACCTCATAGGGGAGATATTTGCCATAGTTGGCTAGCGGTTCGGACACCGCAGTTTTTTTTTTAGTTTTAGTCATAATTAGGGCAAAGTTTCTGCCCATCTCCTGATTTGTTCCCCATGTCGTCTCTTACAACACCCACGGGACGAGATGGTAGTAGTGTGAAATTACAAGTATATCAATAAAAATATTATTGCTCCTCATCTGCTTGTGTCACAATCGGTTCAGTCATTTCAAGGATTAAGCCGGACAGACAAATAGACAGATTAATAAATAATTGAATATTACGTTAAGTAAAAAAATCTGATCAACTTATATCTTAAAATAAAAAATAAAATAAATAAGATGCCTCAAGAATATATGATGGAAGTGTATGTACTGAACAATATAAAACAACAACGATAAAGAAAAATATAACATAGTACTGTGTGATCGTTTGTCAGCCTTATTCAATAAAAAAAGTCCATTAGAGTCGCTACTATCCTCTAAATTATATCTTCTTCCAAGCAATAGCAGTACGTGCACTGTACCGTTTAAATAGGTTCGCTTTGAAACGTAAAAGAACAGATATAATATAGACTGGCAGTCATAGGCCTAAAGGCGGAACGTATTTGTGGACTTCTTTGTTTTAGTCACACAAATATAATAAAAAAGGTATTCGATTATAAATTCCGATGCACGGGTAAATAGTGTAACTAGAAATCTCCCTCTTCTTTTCTTCCTTACCAGCCCGTAATTCAGGCTAAAATGATAAGACTTACTTCTTGGTCTGAGGCTCGTAACAGTCCAATACAGGACGTAGGCAGCTTCTATAATAGGGACGAATTGCTTTAATCGCTACGCTTTACAGTGAATTGGAGATCGTAGTAGCAAATATTTTATACGTTTGACTCTGGTTTCTATCAACGACTCATCGACATGTCACTATTTCGGAAGTAGAAAGACATTCAGGCATTTTTCTAGAGTCGCCTCTTACGACATCCACGAGACAAAATGTGGTGATGGATTCTCTCGTTTCTTGTTTTCTACTGGCTTTTATTATGTCTTTATTTTTAAAAACGTTACCCCCACACTAGGATTTTCTCCTATATCGTAAAGACAGTCTACAAACATAAGTTGCACGAGGACAAACATCCAGGCCCGGAACGATTTACAACAACTTAAACTTAAATTTGAACAGTTACTTCTAGACCATACAAACTTGTGCCGTGCAGGATTCGAACCAGCGGCTGCACTGCAACTCATTGCTAAGCCACTGTACCACGGAGTCGTCAAACCGTCTTACACCGCCATTACACGAAAAATATTTGAAATATATTTTGTACATTATAAGCGTAGAAATGGCAAAATCTCATAAGTTTTACGGTGAAACTAAAATAATACATAACTGTGAATTATGTCTGTAAATAAGCAGGAAAAGGAAAGACTCCTTGCGGAATGAATACACTTTCGCGTTATATTTCCTGAGAAAAAGTGATATCTTTTGACAATAAAATTGTGTTGACGTACTTCTTTTCATAATCTACTATGCTTTGTCACTGAATGAAGTGAAAACTGTATTTTTTATCTTTATAGAGTATGACAGAAACAAAAATGACATTTATTCCTGTATAATTTTAATTAATAAATGAATATTGAGATATAGCTACGTTTAACCAGCTGTAGAGCATTACATGGTTTGTCTTTCTTCTTATTTTTTTATAAATTATAATTGTCGCAATTAGTGATGCTGATTAGTTAGATATGCATCAGGTGTGCACTAAGGTTAACTCAAAACAATACATTTTTTTTAAATTAATGAAAATAAATTTAATAAATCGTTGGCGCGTCTGTGATCGTGTAACTTCAGAACGACTTCACTGACTGAGGTTATAATAACGCAAAATATTTGTTTTGTAGAGACGATGGATCATAGCTATGCTATTAGATAGACGATACTCTAGTAAAGTTATTAATAAAAAAAAGCTTTTCGATCAAAATAACTCATTATCAAAATATATTTGCTCACCGGTATGAAATTGTTAATTAAAGATTTAAGTACTTATTTACCACGTGTTCGGAAGTTAAAAGAAAAACCACGAGGAAGTGTCTTCAAATAAAAAAAAATCAAAGCATATGAAGTTCACCATCACTCATTGTGGCAGCGTGGTGGATACTTCCTTGCCTAAAACCCTTACAGAAATGATTGAAGACCTGTAATGCTCAGGAGTATTCCTATGTACCGACTCTAGCTTTTCTAGAATATTGGTGATAAATGAACACACAGTCCACCTGATGGTAAATGGAAGCAGTGGTCCATAAAATCTACATCTACGTCTAATTAAAAATAAAAATACAGATGCGATATGACCGTGTAGGACTAAGATGAAACGCCTAATTTCCAGTTATAAACACAGCAGCAATAAACGGCTACATACACTGGTATTCTCTGTGAACGTGGTCCTTCCCTAGTCGAGCTGACGCATATATGCTATATATATATATATATATATATATATATATATATATATATATATATATATAATCTTAACATAGCTGCAGTTTTGCTCTGAAACATATAAAAGTCGCCCATAGACCTCCTGGACCTTGTGAAATATGAGCCATCGGTGTAAATTCTCATTTAATGATTTGATAATCATCTAAGTAAAGCTTTACATAGTTTAAAACCCTTGTCTTTTGTGACTCCAAATTAGGGGTAGGTAGGTATGCGATTTGATTAGGCATACACTTCAGAATTTATTGCGGGTCGATTTACCTTAGTATTGTTGGTATGCAAATCACTCTTTCTCTTTTAATGAACTGGTGCCAAATTAATTCTCGTACGAGTATAATACCGTAACGGTTGTATCAAATGATTCTTAAGGATAACAATGCAAATATTTTTTCTACCAATGAAGGTGTTAATAGGGACTAGACATTTCATCACAACAAATATAATATTGAGATTTAAGAAAACTTAAAAAACATGCATTGCTCATAACCTGTGATGATCCTAGAGAAAATTGTCTTGGTGATTCAGATCAGGATAATATGATTAAATTATTAAATTTTTGTATTGTGGTCGGTCTTTGATACGATGCAAATTTTCAAGTCAGTCGGCCGTCTACAAGTTGGTGAAAATTATATTAAAATATTCCGTACATATATAATATATGTACGGAAATAAAAGCGTGTTGCTAAGAAAAATTAACCTTTGACGTGTCATATTCTTCAGAACGCAATCACTTTGTACAAGCGTACTCATTCGATGTCAAACAACTTTTTCCGTAAGACCAAGAAATTATGAAGTTAATCTGTTCGGCTGAATCATCGAAATAGCTGAACCGAAAGTGATGAAATTTCACACGCAGATTAGAAGCAATGAAATATTCATGATATACTTGTAATTTCACATTACTACCATATTATTCCGTGGGTGTCGTAAGAGGCGACACAGGGAAACAAATCAGGGGATGGGCAGTAGCGTATTCCCAATAACGACTTAAAATAAAAAAATGTGGTTGCCAACCCGCGTTCCAATGGCAACTATGGCAATTATTCCCCCTATGAGGCAATCTGAAAGGGAGGCCTATGTTCAGCGGTGGACTTTAATAGGCTGTAACTGAACTCCTGTGTGTATTACAGCGTTTGGTCCATTCTTTTTGGTTATACTGTGTTTAGATTTATTGAATCCCCGGGGCCCAACACCGCACCAACAGAATAATACCGAACCGTCGTTGTAAATGCAACAGGCTTGTACAATATAGGCGTTAACAACGTTGCACTAAAAACTTACACACACATTTGCAAGTCTTTAGTGCAAAATTCAACCAACCTGCACCTGACAGGCAATATTGCCGAGGGTTCGAATTTGTGTGACGAAATCGGTATTAACTGCAATATAATTAGTTTAGTTAGTCACATCAGGTCTAGACGGCAAAATGGCATATAAATACACTGGAGTAAAAACTTAAATTGGATGCTTGGACCACATCAGAGGTTTACGGTAAAAGTGAGTTCGGCTTCGTGGCTATCGTTGTACATAGTATGCTATATACGTTCAGGCATTAAATATTATTAAATGTATATAGTCTATGTCTTTACTTTGTATTTAGTCCAAAAATAAAAAAATAAACTGGATCTAGCTGTCGCTGTGGTCAAGTTATTGATAAATTTTATATTTACGCTATAAAATGTCGGGAATAAATTCGGAATGGTGATAACTCTAAGCGCTCGTTGTAAATTTAACAGTTAGCAAGACGGCTTTGATCTTCGCCGGCACCAATGAAACTGTTAATTGCAATTTTAAGTGCTGATTTACCACGTGTTCGGTGGTGAAGGAAACATCGTGAGAAAACCGGCATGTCTGAGAAGATACATTTCCAAGACATGTGAAGTTCGACAACACGCATTGAGGCAGTGCGGTGGACATTTTCTTGCCGTAAAACCCTCTCAGAAAAGACAGCATCCAGCAGTGGGCCGTATATAGGCTATAGCTTTAATTATAACTTTCAAATTCCTAATGAAAATTACCCCGCTATCTGCTACAAAGGGCATAACCAGCCCACCTAGCTAGTTATATATGAAGCATGATATCAGTTTATGTCAAGTACGGTGTAACAGAAAAAGTCAAATTATATTAAGCACGAAGTAACAGAAAAGTCATTTTATATCAAGCACGATGTAACAAAAACATCAGTTTATATGTAACAGAGAAAGTCAGTTTATATCAAGCACGATGTAACAGAAAAATTCAGTTTATATCAAACACGAAGTAACAGAAAAAGTCAGTTTATATCAAGCACACGAGTACTGGTAGCTCAGATGGTTTTATATTATGTATTTCATTATGAATGTATTTTTATGTACTTCATTATCCTTAATTTGCACACACCAACATCCTTAACAACACCTTTCTTAGAGTTGATTGGTAGATAACTCCATAGAGCATCAAGTTCGCCATATGTAACTCCAAGTTGAAGGTGTGTTGCAATAAAGGATAAATAAATAAATAATAATAGAGCCGTGATAGCTCAGATGGTTAGCGCTCGCTGTAAATTTCACAGTACGCAAGCAAACCGGGCTCGATTCCCGCCGGCACCAATGAAATTGTTAATTGCAATTTTAAGTGTTTATTTACCACATGCTCGGCGGTGAAGGAAACCTGCGTGTCTGAGAAATTAAAAAAAACATTTAGAAGACATGTGAAATCCGCCAACATGCATTGGGGCAGTGCAGCGGACATTTCCTTGCCCTAAAACCCTCTCAGAAATGAGAGGAGGCCTGTGCCCAGCAGTGGGATGCATATATGCTATAACTTTACTTTTACGATATAACAGAAAACATAAGTTTACATGTAACAGAAAAAGTCAGCTTACATAAAGCATGACGTAATAAGAAAAAGTCAGTCAGTATTAGTATGTATCAAGTACGATGTCACAGAAAAAGTCAAAAACAGAATTCACTATCACATCCATCCCTTTAGATTTAGACAATGAATACAAAAAAAATATTTTCCTCGAAAACAGAACTGCTCCGTGGCGCAGTGGCTTAGCAATAAGTGGCTGCGCGGGGGGGCGCGGGTTTGAATCCCGCACGGAACAAGTATTTGTATGGCCTACAAATATTTGTTCCGGGTCTGGATGTTTGTCCTTGTGCAATTTGTGTTTGTAAACTGCCTCCACGATACAGGAGAAAATCCTAGTGTGGGGGTAACGTTTAAAAAAAAATGATTAAAGCAAGTTTAAGTGCTACGTTTCAATTCTACTTAAGTTGTACTTTTCATAAGCTATGAATTGAAATCGCCGGATAGTGCTTTTTATTTCTTATAAGTGATCTTAAACAAGAAATTGTTTAGGTATTACGAGAGAAAAGCAAAATTCTTTCTTAGAATCTCAAGCATGAAAATTCTGTTTATTTTGATTTGCAATACGGGACTGTATTCCTGAAGACTGGGATTATTTTAATTATAAATCAGTTTGAACGAAGTAAATTAATTTTAAATTAACGAATAGGTCAGCTTGACCGGGAAGGGAACACGCTTCGTTTCGTAATCGTTTGTCTTTTTTATAGAATAAGGGTGACAAACGAGCACACAATCCACCTGATGGTAAGTGGTTGCTGTGGCCCATAGACATCTATATCTATCCTCGTTTGCGAATAAAATGCATATGCGTTGCAACTCCGAGGACGAAGATGGAATGCTTCGTTTCCAGTAAACAGGGTCTCCGGTTCTCTACACTCGCCATACAAACACAACAGCGTTAAGCTGCTATTCTGTGAAAGCGTGGTCCTTCCCCGGTCGACCCGACACATTCGTGCCACATCTATACCAGTAATATAGCGGCAGAATGGTTCTATCACCTGTAATAGGCTCTGAGAGATGAGTACATATGTATGCCCTTTGCAGTCCGTGGGGTACACGTGCGGCGAAGTTCCTAAAAAACTTACTAATTAAACGACTAACTGGCGCTGCTAAGAGGGCTGCATATTTTCTCCCTCAAATGCTAAGTATAGGCATTCAGAGAAGAAACGCAAACAGCGTTTCATACCGCCATGATAATTTCAGTGTTTAGTTATTTATTCAATTATATTTTTTTTAATGTTGTAATTTTAATTTTGAAAATCAAGTTTTAAATAACTAATAACTGTAATTTAAAGTTTATATCATTTTTATATCTTGCTAGAAGGTAACCGGAGCATTGATGCCGTAAAAAAAATATTGTTGAAATTTCGTTTTAAATTTGGAGCAGACATTGTTTAATACCTTTGTTTTAATTTTTAATGTAATAATTTTTAATTGTAAATGGACCGATACGACTCAGGGACCTTCAAGAAAAGAGCGTACTTCTTTTTAAAAGGCCGGCAACGCATCTGCAATTCCCTCCCTGGTGTTGCAGTTGTTCATGGGCGGCGGTAGTCACTTACCATCAGGTGAGCCGCATGCTCGTTTACCCCCTCTCCTATAAGTTTAATTAGGAATAAGACATTGTTTAATTAGGAATGATGATACAATCGTTGAGATTGAATGATCTATAACTTTCAAATAAATTGCCGGACTATGTATATGACCTTCGCGTAAGTGAAAGCAGTTGGCAAAGTTTTACTGCATCTGATGTACGGTATGGCAGTGCATAAAATATGCATAAACAAAAATTAATATGTAGAAAGTGTAATTGCGTATAGTACAGAGACCAATTTTGTAGTTAGAAATAATAATTAATTCGTTTACATGAATTTATTATCCAACGAGTCGAGGATAAACTAGTAACGGAATACGACAAGCGCACCGTTCCACGTCAAAGCCAAGACTGCCTTAACGGCGGCCGCTCCGTCCGTTTTATACAAGCAAAACGGGCGCCACCACAGGTGCGATGGCGCAGGTGTGCTGTGCACGTGTTTTTTATAAGAATTATGTCTAGCTAGACCGACGCCGCCGCACCTGCAACGGTAAAGGTGCCGCCACGGCCAAGCTGACATGCGTGCATCTTCGCACGCGCATCATCATCTTCCTTATCTGTAGAAAGAAAAACATCGTTCGATCATCCTGATAAAACAGTGTCTGGTCCGGTCCATATTGACCCTTCAGATTTGGGTGACAATCAGTTTTGTTCCGGCAGTAAGACCTACAAAACTTTAATCACCTTTATGCTAGATCGGAATGATTAGTCTGTAGCTTTTTCTATTTTTTTTTTCAAGTACAGTTTTTGCTATTCCGGAATCACTATTCCCTATAGCCATATCATTGGACCGGCACAAAGCCCTGCAATGATAGTAAGAACTAGTTTTTTTCTTACTCCTTTTTTTTCAAGTACTATTTGCTAGTCCGGAATCACTATTCCCTGTAGCTCTATCATTGGACCGGCAAACGCCCTGCAATGATAGTAAGAACCACTTTTTTTTCTTATTCTCTTTTTTTCAGTATAGAACAATTACAAACTAGGCATACCGCAAACATGTCCCTGTCACAATCACACAAAAGTGTATCGTGAGGGACGAACTGACATGATAACACCTAAGTATGCAAATCAACAACAACACTAATCATCCCAGTGCAGAACAAACTAGCCTCTCAGCGACACCATTTTCCTTTCTTGAACTAGAAGAATTACTCCGGTAGAGTGATGCAACCTCACTGTATTTTCTAGATACACAGACAAGGCTACCTCTGACTGTCGCGCTTCCTCGTGCGGTTGACAGTGAACAGCATACGGTCTATCAGTTATCACCACCTGCTAACAGATATTAACTCTTGTTAAATATTACAACTGTCAACCATCCCAGACTTCATTTAAGTCATGAACGCGCCGATATGGCTACCTCCAGGCAAACGCACTCCAGCTTTCCGTTCTGCTGCGTTCGTGCTACATTCGCGCCAGCAAGCCGTCGCGCCGTACTAGCGCTAGCGAATCGTCGCACTGCTTTGTAAAATTAAAAGAAATCGAGATAAATGTATTGCGAACCATGGAATTCCGAGCTTCCAAAATTCATCACATGTTCTCTTAAGAAACGGCAACTGTATGACATTTGAAAACATTGCAAAAAAACTGAAACTATGTGTAGAGGTAAATACCACAACATATTTCAAAGGGAAGGAGGCAACTGCGCAAAATCTACGAAAGCTGACCTCAGACGTCCATTTACAGCGCCGAAGCACCATTTTTTCGGCGGCCGCTTGAATTGCCCTGCCGTAAGATTAGCCGATAAGTTACTGACTGTAGCGGTGTAGGCTCAATCTTACCAGCGCTCGGCCGTACCTGACCATGTTTTATTAGCCGTCACAACATCTTCCTCATTGATCATTGTTGTAGATAGTTCTAAGAATCCCTCGACATCAAACCCCAATCTTGTCGACGACACAATATTCGGAGCAAACTGCAACACTGATCAACACATTAGAACACAAAAATGTCACTTATTATTTTCAATTCCTAGAATGTTAAAGTTAATCCTTAATTTTGGTACATCGCTTAAACGTTTTGAACTTCAAAATATAACATATGATAATCATGTTTCGCGTGAACTATCAAATAACAACAAAACTTGGACTCATCTAGAAAGCCTCTAACATTTCTTCCGACATTTGTTAACATATTTAGGTACGTTAGAAATAATGAAAATACTTGAGGGTACTTTTAATACAAATCGAACAAAAGGATTTATCTTCTTGCTTAAATAATTTCACTTTATCTTTTCTCTACACTTTAATGATACGACAACATCGTAAGTAGGACAGCAAATTTCATTAAGGTATTTAACCTAAAAAGAGATCCATCAATGCGGAATGCATTATAGTCTTTGACAAATGTAATAATCCTCATACTATTCGAAGATTATATGTGGGCAATAATGGGGACTTTATCCCACTTCTGATGTAGAAAGTGTAATTGAGTATAGAACAGAGACCACTTTTGTAGTTAGGAATAATAATTAATTCGTTTACACGAATTAATTATCCAATGAGTCGAGTATAAACTAGTAACGGAATACGACAAGCGCACCGTTCCACGTCAGAACCAAGACTGCCTTAACGGCGGCCGCTCCGTCCGTTTTATACAAGCAAAACGGGCGCCAACGCAGGTGCTATGGCGCAGGTGTGCTGTGCACGTGTTGTTTATAAGAATTCTGTCTAGCTAGACCGACGCCGCCGCACCTGCAACGATAAAGGTGCCGCTAAATACATATTTATTTAGGAGATATACCTGTGGACAGACTTGTAAATAATGAGGATAGGCGTTAATTCAGCAGCTGATTTGTTTTGTTTGCTTTGTTTTTGTTTGCTATCATACTAGAACTGAATTAACGGTTGACAATAAATTCTTTGCCTAATTATGTTTTTATTTTGTATGGTTACTTACACCAGTTGAACATTTTCCAGTACTAATTGAATATTCAAACCTCGCTAATGAACCGACTCACCCAATGTTGAAACCCAGAGCGAAATCCGTTCTGTAGTTATGAATAAAAACATAGATAGACCAACGCAGCTTCGATCTTGATATGAGGTAGAAAGCTTGCATCTAGGCCTAAGTATTTATTGATATATTTATTTATTGTATGGCATTATATAAGTATGATACATAAATAGGAAGGACGTAACGGGTAGACCTGGGTATAGAATTTTTATCGATATATTTGATTACACTATCTTATCTCTATTATTATTTGCGGAGTATATCCCAAGTCAATGTAGAGGTCAGTGGTTAAATATCAATATATATTGTATTTTAACTATTTATGTTTGACAAACTTAACGAATTTATTCAGCCTATTCTATGACATCATCATTAGAAAAACTTTAAAAAGCTAACTTTTCCTTAGAAATCTTTATTAGCCATAATCGTGAAATTATTGTGCCTATTGTCGTCGATTATATAAATACGTATATAATCGACAATACGTTTGCAAGATTTCGCACCATTCAGACAATGGAAAATGGAAAATGGTCAGAAAATTAGTGGAAACTGAATCATAAAATTACATTACACTCATACATAAATACTTACAGGTTAAGCTAACACACAACGCTCAAAAACAACTAAAATTGGTGTTTTATCTATAAATCAAAACATGTAAAAACGACATCTTATAAAAGGTAAAAATTAAATTAAAATTAATTGCGATATTTCAAAGTTATCCAGCCCAGCCAAAAATATAACACTACTTTGGACCTCGCAATAGTCGAGCAAAAATACTAAGAAGACCGTTTAGAAATATATTATTTAGATTTACTTTTATTGATATTAAAGTGATGACCAAAACGTGATTAAACTTGTTATACTGAAGGTTATTCCAAATTAAGGAAAGTTTTCAATATCTCAGCAAGTTACCCTTAGCAAAGAAACAAATTGGTTATGCAGAACTGTAAAAGATACACAACAAGTATTTTACTTGTTGTGTATCTTATCTAGCTAGAGTAAATGTGAAATTGTATAAAACAAACCTATATAAAGAAAGTTCCAGCCTATTGTGATTGAATTAGTTGTGTATACACTATGTACAGAAAATAATCGATATTTATTTACCATAACAGACGTATTATGATTTTTGATATTATTTTATTTGGATGTGTAATTTATATAGAATTGACGTTTACATCGCCGTTTTTATACATGGTAGAGCCACACTGCAGCTATATTATGGTTATGCACGACTAAGTCAGTTGGACTGGGAGAGGACCAAACTCTCACAGAATATCATCGTGAAATAGCAGCTTAATGCTATTTTTCATAAGTTGAGTGTGGAGAACCGGCGAGCCTTATTATTGAAACAGAAACAGAAACTTATTTTTCAATATAGATTATAAATAAAACTTACTGAAAGTCACCCTTTTATTTAATTGCCACTGGTTCGAAAAAAAATATCTGTCCTGGGAAGAACCAGCAAGAAACACAGCGGGACTATTTTTTAAATGACAGCTTACAATTTTGTATGTTACACAATTAACCACACAAAACAAATAAGAAATAGCTTGGTAGCGATCACCTCCTTCCCAGAGGTTGTTATCTTCTATAAATTCCTTAATATTATAATAGCCCTTTTATACTAACTTTTTTAATAAAGTTTATATCAAGTCAAATTTTGAATATTTTCTGAGATTTTGTTGTAAAAGTATATGCATCGCTCAAAGAATGTATTACTGACTCGGTAATACATTCTTTGACTTTAACTAGTACTACTAGTGTTCCTAGTATTTACAGAATGTATATTACTTATTTTTGTATAATTACTTTTATTTTTGTGTACGTACATTACATTTTCATAAATTAATTTCTTTATATTTTTGTAAAGAATTGGCGGGGTCAAATGTAATACCAGATTCAAATAAAGGTATTACTTTTCTATGTTTCATTAACTCAGGAAACACACCATATTCGATACTAGTATTAAAAATAATAGCTAGTTGAGGCGCGACCATATCTATTATAGACGCCATAACTTTAACGGAAATCCCACACAGATCTGCAGTTTTATTAATATCATTACAACATCTTTGATGATATTTTATGAAATGTAAAATTCTTTGTACACGCATTTACATTTTGTTTATGTAATGATTTGGCGACAGCAGGAGAAGAATTCGGTGACTTGAGGCTAAATATAGTTAATTATAGTTCAATAAAGAATTCCATTTTAATCCTCAAGGAAGATAAGGCAGCTGCATTTTCATTATGATGTAGGTGTCTATGGCCCACAGCATTCAATTCATTACAATCAGGTGGACTGTGTGCTCGTTTATCACCCATATTCAATAAAATAAAAAAATATAGCTTCTCCTTTGCATACACAACTTTGAGTCGTTTTATGTGAGATCCTTTTGACATCTTGTAACTAAATTGCCATTGTGTATTTGTTTTGTATTACTTCGTTTTGTGTGTTTGTCAATCAAATAAGTAACCTATCTTTCGTTTTACTTTCTGAAAATAAATTTATATGAAAATAAAAAAATGTTTCCTGTAATAAAAATATGTTGAAGAATATTATCATGTGGCATAACTCTCAGTATTGCTTTTACAATATTCCAAGAGCTGTAAATTTTGTTAGACAAAATCAATCTCGATGACAGGAACAGTGTATATATTTCTCAATCCACGCGTTTTTACAAATGAAAAACTCTTTGTTTACGTTGTTCTATAAATACAAAGGCGAAAATAGCCATATATCATGCATCGAAAATTATATTACATACAGTACTAATAACCATATCAATCAAAATGACGATATCGTCGCTTACGTCAGACATAATGTAACTTTATCAGCTTATGAATGTAAATTTAACGAAGGAAATTTTTTGATACTCAATTTAGACAACGATATTACAATTGTGTGTACCTACAGGCCACCATGATCTATCATCTATATTCATATATATATTTCATGCGCATGCATGAAATATTGATAGATATATTGTTTTTCTGGATACATTATTGCAAGGTATCCGATCGAGTGATGTGGTGCTGACTGGAGATATCAACATTGATATTTTTCCTGGAAATAAGACGTCTCACTCGGATGAATATCTCTCTATGCTAGCGTCGCATGGCCTAATGAAATGCGTTAACGCTCCTACAAGGGATAAGGCTTGCTTGGATCACTTTATGATAAAAACCAAATATAAACCCACCACCATTGTATTCGATAAGTTCACAGACCACTGCCCGATACTTTACATATAAAAAGAAACAAAAGCTATAAAATTACTCTCCAGCAGGAAAATAAGAAAATTAATTTTGAAAAAATTTTGGAGACTAAAAACCTACAATTGGGATTTTTTATATCGTATTAGAGACACTAATTACGCGGCTGCCACGCTGACTAATACACTAAGGGACTTTACAGAATCTCATAGTATTCAAGCAAAAACAAACAAAAGAAATAAAATATTAAAACCTTGGATAACTTGCTCCCTACTCAAATCTATTCGTAAACGAGATAAACTCCACATGAAAGTCAAAAAATCTTTTAACGTCGAATAACTTAATTGCTTTTCTGTGGCATATAGAAACACTTGTAATAGAATAATAAAAACACTGAAAATCCAGTATTATAAAATTAAGCTAATTTCAAGCAATTGTAACACTAAAGACACATGGAAAGTAATTAAAGAGTTTTGTGAACTAAACCAAAATAAGTCCAACTCAAAAGAGCTTCTTAACATTTCTACCCAACTAACCCAAGAGAGGCTCTTAATATTGTAAATAGATTTTTCACGACCATTGGCAGTAGTTTGGCAGAACGCACGCTCAACAAGCTCGCTAAATCGGAATCGGAACTAGCAAATGATGCTATATCCCTAGGACCACTCCAATCAATGTCTCTTATTCCAACGGACATAATAGAAGTAACACATACAATATTAAGCTTAAAATCAAACAGTGCCCCTGGATGCGATAACATTACGGCCAAACTGTTGAAAATGTGTACCCATGAACTAGCTCCACTCATCACACACATCTGTAATCTTAGCTTTGAATCACGTAGTTTTCCACCGGTTTTTAAATTGACCACTATTATTCCCATTTATAAAGCAGGAGATAAACTTAATCCATCCAACTATAGACCCATATCTCTGTTATCAATAGTATCTAAAGTAATAGAGAAAATTGTTAATAAACAAATCATTAAATACTTAGAAAATAACTACCTATTAGCACCAAACCAGTATGGTTTCGGAACGGGTCGGTCAACAAATGATGCTGTGCTAGATTTAACCACACAAATATCGAGATATCTCGATACAGGAAAAAAATTCATTGGGCTTTTTTTAGATCTCCAAAAAGCTTTTGATACCGTCTCAATTCCAATCTTAATCTCACGACTGCAGAATATGGGCATCAGGGACGTACCCCTTCTATGGATCTCCGACTACTTAAAAAATAGAAAACAACAAGTACGCATTTGCAATCAATTTAGCGACACTGAGAACTGCTCCTATGGCATACCACAAGGAATCACGTCAGCAGCAACTCTATTTTTAATTTATATTAATTAACTGTGCAAACTAGACATTCCAGGAACCAGCATAATAATGTTTGCTGATCATACTGTGCTGATGTTTCACGGGAAGGACTGGGAAACTGTGGAAAACTAACTGAAACTGGTTTAACTATAGTAAATAAATGGCTGGAAAACAGTTTACTAACACTGAATATCTCCAAAACAAAATAAATTTGCTTCAATAAAACCAAAGTATCGAATCACAAAATAAATTTGAGCTTAGTCATACATTCTAATTCTTATAACAAAACTCAGGTTCAATCAAGATCCAACTGTACTCCCATAGAAAGGGTAAAGAACATTAAATACCTGGGTATCACATTAGATGAAAATCTGCCATGGTATCTACACATTTCGAATACGGCCAAAAGAATAAGAAAACTGTTATTTATTTTCAGAAACTTAAGAACAATAGCTAATCAACAACTTTTAGTTCAGACTTATAATGCTCTATGCCACTGTTTAATAAATTACTGCATATGTTCTTGGGGTGGTGCGTGCAAAACACACTTAATGGAAATGGAACGAGCGCAAAGAGCTATCCTAAAGGTGATGTTTTTCTTACCTTACCACTACCCGACCAGCTTGCTATATAAAAAAAACAGGTATTTTGTCTGTTCGGAAAACTTTCGTGTATCAATGCATCAGACGGTATCATCGTTTATCTGTACCACACACAAATGTCAAGAACAAAAGAACTGCAAAATACCCTGCTCCTAACAGGAAAAGCTCGATAGCAAGAAAGCATTACGAATTTCTTCTTGCGCCTCGGCTATATAAACGATTCAACAAAACAAAAGTTATACAGAGGCTAAGCAACTTTAAATGAAAAATCGTTTTGCTAGATTGGCTAAAAGAATTTGACTACTACGCTTGTGAAAGACTTCTTAGTGTTAACGTATAAGCTAAAGGTAACGTGCGCACACACATACACACACTCTCTCTCTCTCTCTCACACACACACACACACACACACACACACACACACACACACACACACACACATACACACACACTCGGTAGAAGAGGAGTAACTTAGTTTTATTAAAAAAAAAATTGTTTTATAAAAGTCTGCGTTAAAATTTAATATTTTAAAATGTATGGGAAGGTACTGATATCCTAAGATACAGGATTAATCCTAGTTTAGGAATCAGTGCAACAATTTGTTTGTAACCTATATAAGTTTTAATAAAGATTATTATTATTATTATTATTATTAAATGTTAGTGTTCAAAAATCTGAAATCAGAAAATTCGTACTGCCTGTAAAAAATTTGAGCAGGTCGTATTTTATTTTAAATTTAGAGAGGGCTACAATAACCTGTACTTACAAGTTCATAAAAATAAATATGTTCAATGAATATTGCTACGGATTGTGAAACTGGAATACATATTACAAAAACTACATAAAATCACTACGGTTTATACATTGAACTGTGGTGCCTGTCACATAGAGTAGGCGGAGACTACCGACTTCAATTTGTAACGATCCTGAGACACTTCTGTTGCTTTTTTCACGTCCATATATTTAACGCATTCATGATCGTCAATTATAGGTGCTCTAAAGTTGGCTTATCTTCGATATATCGCCCATTTCTTCGATAAACGTATATCCACAGAAATAGAAAAAATATTATGTCAATGGGGCCTATAAACAATAAAATTCCGCACTTATAAAGAACATCAAGATGTTATTACTGAATAAAATAATTTTAAATGATATATAACAATAAAAATAGATTGTAGATGATATAAACGAGAATTTACATCATATATTAATGACTCATTAGTAGTTAATTTGCAATCAGAATTGTATATTTTTATTTTTATGACTGCATGCCGTAAGGTAGAACGTATTCGTAACCAACAATAACGTAACATACAATTAACAATCTGATAATAAATCTGAATAAACTTATTTGCGCATGATTTTTTATTGCTTCGATTAATTAACCTATGAATTAACATATACAATATTTATTGCCTTAATAAGAAAACTAAAAACTTAAATTATCATACAGTCCTACAACCCGCGGTATAGTGCTAATAACGCTGAGCTGCGTTTCCTCGGTGAATCGATATTTAGCCTTTTTTAAAAATGAGAAGTCTTTACAGATAAAAATAATTTAATAATGTCCACCTAAGCATATCTTCCGAAATCGGAGCTTTGATTTTTCTGTGGACTATGATTTCAGAAGCTGTTAAATTATGTGCAAATTATTAAAAACTTTTAAGGTTGTTGAAGTCAGTTTTTACTTATTCAAAAGTTTAATTATTTGACCCCTTTTGAGTGGAGTAAGCATTATTACAAGCTCAAGGCTTACAATATTTATTTGTTCTCCAATTTTTCCTATCCTTAGTGCTGGAAAGTTATCTTCAACTTGAAAATAAGCCACCCATGAGGTATAGTCTAATTAACAAAAAATAATCATTAAAATCGCTTCACAATTGGCAAAGATAGCGTACGTATAAGAAAATACAGTACTCGTAAAATTTAAAACCATCACCCTTTTTGAACTATTTAAAAGTGAAATAAAAAATGTCAGTGTTTGATTACTAACTCACCTGAGGGTAAGGGCTAAAGCAACCGAAGGTGATAAAGTGCACTGACTTGGCTTAAGAAAAGCCTGTTCACTCTTGCCTTAAACACACCCACGTTGTAATCGGCTTTTTTTTATAGTATAAGGGTGAGAAACGAGCACACAGTCCACCTGACGGTAAGTGGTTGCTGTGGCCCATAAAGATCTACATCTATCCCCGTTCGCGTATCAAAACGCAGATGCGTTGTCAACCGTGAGGACTAAGATGGAATGCCTCGTTCCCAGTAAAAAGGGTTTCCGGTTCTCTACACTCAAACACAGCAGCTTTAAGTTGCTATTTACGCTGGTATTCTGTGAGAGCGTGGTCCTTCCCTGGTCGAGCCGACCCATTCGTGCTACAACTATACTATTAATATAGCTGCAGCATAGCTCTACCACGTATGGATGGAAGGGCAGATGCTGGCAAATTATTCATGACGAACAATGAAGCAAATCGTTTGGTTAGAATGCGTAGTAAGTCGACAGCGAAGGGGTGGAGACTGG
Organism: Parnassius glacialis; assembly: GCA_033319125.1. Classification (NCBI taxonomy): domain Eukaryota; kingdom Metazoa; phylum Arthropoda; class Insecta; order Lepidoptera; family Papilionidae; genus Parnassius; species Parnassius glacialis. The sequence goes on from JAVANC010000025.1 coordinate 5,241,087, forward strand.
CCGAGCGTCTGGTTGTCCGGACTCGGCTAAAAAGATAGCTTTAACGATATAATTTATGCAAAACCTTAACCACTAGTATATTGTTCTCGTACTAAGCTGCAGCTTATCGTAATTACTTTTTAATTCTTAATGAAACTGCGTTTGAGGTAACTTAATTTGAAAAACAAAGCGTGCCGCGCAAGCAAAGCCGCGGTAAAAACTAGTTACAAAATATTTCTTGCTAACCTCTAATATTCTGATTAGAACTGTAAACACAACCAATAACTAAACTAATGGTTAACGAACAGCAAGCGAACATCCCAAAAGCTTCTAATCCCAAATGCGCTCTTTTCGTGTCCAGCGAGCCGAGCAATCGTTAAATTAAAAGAGAAAAGAACGTTTGAACTAGTAAAATCGTGTTTTCCGTGAAATCGTTATGCAAATAAACGTGCGGTCTACGCTACGAAAATTTCTGACAAAATTCGGCGAAAACAAGATTTTTCTCTTTAGATAAAGGTCTCACGTTTAATAAATTGGAGTAAACAAGTGACAAACAATTTGAGGTAATGGCTTCAAGCTAAGTAATCCTAAATCTTATTATTATTACATGCCATCTTAAGCCCGGCAATAAACATAAATCTGCCCTAAAGACTAACAAAATACTATTCTAATTTTTCTATAGAAGGATGCGCTCCCTGCTCCCAAATGTCAAATATGAGAGCAGGAGACGTATGTGAGGTGATATTATCCTTGCAGTGCCGTGCTGTTTTACTTTTAAAGTTGATACCATAACAAATCAGTGACGTATAATGAGGGTATCCACCACTTTTTCTAACATCAGGGCAGCGTCACTTAAGAATGAAGTGAAATATGACAGATTTCTTAGCTGGGGAAGTTAATTTGATAGACACATGTAAAGATTAATGTTTCTATGTGAAATATTAGTTATATTTTATAATGAATTACATTAAAAATCGATAAGTAAAACTACGGATAATCCTAAAAGTAGAAGATTTAATAAATGTTAAAATCGTGTAAAAATCAAAGAATATACATCACTTTGGCACTGTTTTGTGTCACGCACACTAGAAACCGAGAAACTTAACGTAATTAAATTGCAACTTCTCAATGACGGTGACACTGTGTGACCATCTGCGTAACAAATAATTTCATCTTAGTCCCAACTAGCGACATCTGGTGGACGGAAGAAGTAAAACAGCACTGCACTGCAAGGACAATATCACCTGACATACGTCTCCTGCTACTCTCATTTTTGACATTTGGGAGCAGGGAGCGCATCGTTCTATAGAAAAATTAGAATCGTATTTTAATAGTCTTTAAGGGTGATTTATGGTAATTGGCGGGCTTTATATGGCATGCAATGATAATAAAATTTAGTAAATATTTAGCTTGAAGTCATAACCCCAAATTGTTGGTCACTTGTTTACTCCAATTTATTAAACGTGAGACCTTTATCTAAAGACAAAAATCTAGTTTTCGCCGAATTTTGTCAGAAAATTTCGTAGCGTAGGCCGCACGTTTATTTGCATAACGATTTAATGGGAAATACCTTTTTACTAGTTCAAAAGTTCTTTGCTCTTCTAGTTTAACGATAACTTGGTTGGCTGGAAACGAAAAGAGCGCATTTTAGATTAAAAGCTTTGGGGATGTTCGCTTGCTGTTCGTTAACCAATGCTTTCGTTATTGGTTGTGTTTACAGTTCCAATCAGAATATTAGAGATTAGCAAGAAATATTTTTGTAACTAGCTTTTCCCTCGGCAGTGCTCGCGTGGAATGCTTTGCTTCTAATGCTAAAATGAACAAAATCTCTTATTGAATCACGATCTGATTATGCTAAGAGTATTTCACATAGATAATTAAAAATCAGTATATTCAATATGAAGTTACTTAAATACACTCCTTAAAATCACATGCCATAAGCGATATTTATGTTGCCATAATGTACATCATATTAAAGCCTTTTTTTATATGATTAGGGTGACAAACGAGCACACAGTCCACCTGATGGTAAGTGGTTGCCGCGGCCCATAGACATCTACATCTATCCTCTATTACAAATCAAAATGTAGATGCGTTGTCACCCGTGAGGATTAAGATGGATTGCCTCATTTCCAGTAAAAAGGGCCTCCGGCCACCTGCACTCACCAAGCGAAACGCAGAGGTAAACCTCTACTTCACGCTGGTTTTCTGTGAGGTCGTGGTACCACCCCGGTTCGAGCCGGCCCATCCGTGCGACAGCAAAAGCTGCCGCGTGGCTCTACCACTTTTTTTTTCTGTGGCAACCCTGGTGATAAGTTGTAAAAGTAATTGGTCTCGATAAATTTTAATAATTTAAATATTGTAAATTCATTATATCCACCTCAATTTTATGTTATAGTTAGTAATTACTGCCGCTTTGTATTTAATATTTAAGAAAGTTGGTACATAAATGTTATAACAATCATTTTGGTGTTGGAACAAAAAGTGACAGGTAACGAACATTGTTTTAAAATTATTGTAATTCTTATTTAATATCATTCCTTTTATAATTTTAAAGATCTATACTATAACTCGGATATTTTACATTCTTTGCGGGTTTCTTTTCGAATTGTTTTAAGGATAATTTGATTTGAGACTTGTAAAAAAAAAAAACAATAACTCGATATTAGCTTACTCTGCTCCTTCTGTTTTCGATCTTTGTTTTCTTTCATTATTTATAATAAATAGTAAAATGAATACTCGCAACGCCAAGACGCACCAGATGGAGAACCAACTCCAGCTTGCGCTCCAAGAACTTAAGGCGTCCAGGGAGCAGTGTGAACTGTTGCTTAAGGAAAGGGATGATAATGAAAAGAAATAGTTAGCATAATTGCCAAAAACACACAATTGAAATGTGATATGGTTAAGTTAGACACAGAATACACTAGTGTTATAAAAGAAAGAGATCGGCTACAGGGAATGGTTAATGAGTTTGACCGATGCAGCAAGGAATATGAGAAGCTCTCAGGTTCATTGCTGCATTGAAGTTACAGTTGAATGAGGCTAATGAGCAAATAATACAATTTAAAACATATATAGATAATCTTAACGCCTCCCAGACTCAAAGCCTGTTCTCTGAGCTTGTGCAATGTAACACTTCAAGAATTTTACAGCAATCTGCAACAATAGACTTGACTGGTGATGACTCTTCCACTTCAGGAAATTCAGTGAGGATTAATTGCAATAAAACCAAATTGAAGAAGTATATAAAAGTTAATAAATATATAAGGAAAGTACAAAAATTAATAAAAAAATAAGATTAATACCAAAAATTATGTTAACTTATGTAAACAAAAGCAAGCATTGATATATGAACTTAATTTGTAATCAATTGAGGTGGATAACATAAGAAAAATGTTATGAGACTGACGTATAGTGCCTAAAATCAGAATATTATCTCTTACAAATCCCTTCAAACTGTATCCAATAAATATAAATCAGCCCAAAACGAAATAAAAGAACACATACTGGCTATGGATAATCTGGTAAAGACATGTAGATACAATGAGGAGCGTTTTGACTCCTTAGTTCAACATCAATGTGAGTGTCAGCATTCAATACCAGCTTCTTCAGAGTCGGTGTGTGCTGATAATATTATACCACCACCAAAACTCTATGACAGTGCCATAGCAGAGGAGCTTAAAATAAAAAATAACTTAAATATTAACAAAAATAATATAATTGTGTATAGCGATGACATAGGAAAAAATCTAGGCATAACTTTAAATTACTCTTTAAAGGGACAAAAGAATTACAAATTGCTGCATGCCTGGAGCATCTTTAGTGATATCCTAAATAAAATTATTGTTACTAAATTTTGCCCAAATAGATACAATAGTATTTTTGTTGGTAGAAGAGGCAGTGTAAACAACAAACAGTTATTAAGATATATTGAACAACTTAATAACTTAAATGTACTCAAAATTGTCTTGTTCACACTGCCTTATATACAGGGATTGCCACAGGAAAATATTTTAAGACATAATTTAAATATACAAATGCATAATTTAATATGTAATAATATTTAAATTTGACATATAATTGTAATGATAATAATGACAAATTTCATGTAATTGACATAAATAATTTAATAAAAAAGTTTTGGACAAAAGATAGGTATTACCTATCCAAATATAATTTAAGACTGATAGCAAATGTGCTATCTTATTATTTACTTTTTAACTCAGCCAAGTTTTTGGCTACCAAGACTGCTTTTATTGGGCAGGATAATTATTTGACAATTAATTTGGAATCAGTTCCAACTAATTTAAATTAGTAAATGCGACAATAGAGGCAATCTCTAGCAATAATGAGAGTTTTAATTAACTTTGAATGTAGCCCACAAATAAGTAATAAAAATTGTTTACACCCTGGTGCATCAAAATATACAAGGCATGATGGGCAAAGAATTAGAAGTTGAATTGTTTTTAAATAGTAACAACATACATATCCTCTGTATTACTGAACATTGGCTAAAAGATTATAATTTCATGTTTAATTTCAGAAATCACCAGGTGGTCAGTTCCTTCAATAGAGAAAAAAGTTTACGTGGTAGCTCCTTAATACTAGCAGATAAATCATTATTATATAAAGAACGTAAGGATATAGTGAGCCTCTCTGTTGAGCGAACTGTAGAAATGGCTTGTGTCGAGCTCGAGCACCTCATTGTTGTGAGTGTTTACAGGACCCCATGTGCTACTTATGACTATTTGAAAGGATTGTGGAAGAAGTTTTGCTCAAACTTAGTAAACAGAACAAGTCTGTTGTAATATGTGGAGACTTTAACATCAATCTCCTTGAAACTTCTTCCATTAGTTTTAAGTTTAGCTCATTGTTTAAATCGTATAATCTTGTTAATTTATTCTTAGAACCAACACGTATTGCTGGGCCTAGTGCGACCTGTATAGATAATATTTTTACAGATGTTAAGCCCCTTGCATAAATCAATTATTCAAATTTAAGTTCAGATCACTGTGGACAGCTGGTATCATTGCCTTACATACACAAGAAACAGAAAAATAAGAAAGTTGTGTTTGTTCCAATAAATGAACATCGCTTGGAGAGGTTTAGAAGTAATATAATAAAAAGACTTTCATCACTTTCATTTAAAAACAGTGCTAATTATTTGTATGGTACGTTTATTTAAAATTATAACTTGTGAATTTAGTAGGATATTTACTTCTAAAACTTTCTCTTTTAACAGTCGCAAATCATTTAATGAATGGGCGAGAGTAGGAATTTATAAGAGTAGGTGAAGGTTATACGAGCTTTATAATGAAAGATCATTTAATAGTAGTGTTATATTTAGAGATTATGTAAAAACATATTCTAAAATATTTAAAAAAGTGTGCGCCACAGCTAAGGCTTTACATTTAAGTAACAAAATTAAAACTGCATCAAACAAAATTAAAATGACCTGGAGAATAATAAATAGTGAAACGGGCAAGGTCAAACCGCGCAACTCGGATTTTCAATTGAATATTAACAATAATTTAACCCGATCTGATCAAGAAGTTGCTATGGCTTTTGAGAAACATTTTACTGATGTTCCTTTTTTGACAACTAAATCATTAAACTCTTCTCCTACTGTCGCCGAATCATTGCTTAAACAAAATGTAAAGGCTTGTTCAAATACTTTTAAATTCCATAGAGTACTGCCAAAAGATATCGTTAAATATTTTAAAACTATTGATGTTAAGAAAACGGCAGATTTATGGGGGATTTCCGTTAAAGTTATTTTATCTATAATAGATATAATAGCACCTTATCTAGCCACTATATTTAATACAATCGTCGAATCTGGTGTGTTTCCTGATTTAATGAAACTTAGTAAAGTCATACCTTTATATAAATCTGGTAGTACATTAGACCCCGACAATTTTAGACCAATTTCTGTACTACCAACATTTAGTAAAATTTTTGAAAAAATAATTTTAGATCAGATGTTAAGTTTCTTTAATATTAATAAATTGCTACATAGAAATCAATTCGGTTTTACAAGGGGGGTCGCTCAACAACTGACGCTGGAGTTGAGCTTATTAAACATATTTTTGTGCATGGGAGAATTCAGAGGATGCTTTTGGGTATATTTTGTGACCTTTCCAAGGCCTTCGACTGCGTTCACCATGAGACATTAATCAGGAAGCTACAGTACTATGGTGTCAAGAACACAGCGCTTAAACTTATAATTTCATATTTAAGTAATAGAATGCAGAAAGTTATTATAAATGGTAAAAGTTCTTCCGGCTCACCTGTACTAATGGGTGTCCCTCAGGGCTCAATTCTCGGCCCATTCCTGTTTCTAGTGTATATTAATGGACTTACCTTCTATTGTAGAGGATAATCATGATATAGTTATTATTTGCTGATGATACTTCTTTGATTTTTAAACTTAAACGTAAATCATTTAAATGTGACGAAGTGAATAATGCTATATCAAAATTAGTGCATTGGTTTTAACGTTAATAATTTACATTTAAACGGAAATAAAACTAAATGTATTAAATTTACAATAACGAATGTTAGAAATCTGAGTACCAATGTGTTTTTAAATGGGGAAGAACTGAGCCCTGTTGAATCCACTGTTTTTCTTGGCATCACTCTCGACGCAAAGCTTCAGTGGGGCCCCCATATATCCAAACTAGCAAGCAGACTAAGTTCTGCAGCCTATGCTGTAAAAAAGATTAGAGGTCTCACTAGTGTCGAGACAGCTAGATTAGTTTATTTCAGTTATTTACATAGCATAATGTCTTATGGGATTTGCTATGGGGACATGCGGCTGATTCAGAAACTATTTTTGTTTTACAGAAGAGGGCCATTAGAGCTATTTACAACCTAAAACTGAGAGAGTCTCTTAGAGATAAATTTAAATAAATAAATATATTAACTTTGGCCTCTCAGTATATTTACGAAAATTTAATGTATGTTCATAAAAACAAGGTAGTTTTAGTAAAAAAAGTGATGTGCATTCTGTAAACACTAGGGAACAAACACAAGCTAGTGATACCAGTTTCTCGACTCCACAGAGTCAGTAATTCATTCTTGGGGCAATGTATACGCTATTACAACAGGTCCCGGAAAGTGTACAGGCCCTCTCCATTAGCAAGTTTAAATGTTTTGTAAGTTGAAACTGTATAAAAAGGGTTATTATAGTATAAATGAATACATGTTGATAATAACCCCTGGGAATGAGGTGATCGCTTCCAAGCTGTTTCTAAAATAAATTTGTACTTATATAGTTAGTACAACCATTATTGTAAAATTTGTTTTAAAAAAAAAGTCCCGCTGGGTTTCTTGCTGGTTCTTCCCAGGACAGAGGTTTTTTTTTCAAACCAGTGGTAAAGTAAAAAATGACTTTCAATAAGTATTACACATGTGATCTATATTGAATAAAAAATTATTCTATTCTATTCTATTCTATACTGTCACGGAATGCAACAGAACAGGATCCTGAAATACCTGCATCCATCAATTTATTTCCTGTCCCTCCACTTCTCGTTGGGTGTCATCGGTTGTTCGAGCCATATGACCTACTTATATCTGCTTTAGTTTAGTGATCCGTTATAAGAATGATATTGAGATGAAGAAACGAATCTAAAATGGTGACTTATATTTCTAGATATAGGTAAAAGGATAATTTTAATGATTTCATAAAGCGTGAGACGCCACTAGACGAAAACTCTTCGGCCAGTACTGATGTAGGCAAAATATAACTTCCAAAAATTTAACTTTTAAATTAAAATTAAACTTTTATCCTATGGTATCGAAATTATTTTATTTTTTTTCTTTCTTTTCAAGTCGGCTTGAAAACAAAGAAATAAAATAATTTCGACAAAATGGTCAGTTGGCGCTAAGGACGGTGTATCGAATACTGTATGTTGGTGAAGAAAGTGAAGAATTAAGGCCCCGACTTCCGAAGCTATTATGTTCAAATCATTTCTTTTTAGTTTTTTTTAAAGTTGGTAGATACTATTTATTCGTTGAAATAGGTACACTAAAATTTTGATTACATGGTTGATAATAACCCCCTGGGAATGAGGTGATCGCTTCCAAGCTGTTTCTAAAATAAATTTTGTACTTATATAGTTAGTACAACCATTATTGTAAAATTTGCTTTAAAAAAAAAGTCCCGCTAGGTTTCTTGCTGGTTCTTCCCAGGACAGAGGTTTTTTTTCGAACCAGTGGTAAAGTAAAAAATGACTTTCAATAAGTATTACACATGTGATCTATATTGAATAAAAAATTATTCTATTCTATTCTATTCTATACTGTTAAAGTACTACACTGTTGAAGCACCATCACTATAAGAAATTTGCAGATGACCTTAAATTGCTGCTTCCAGCTAGGGTTACATCTGATTGTGAATGTCTACAGGAGGATATAAACAGAGTGGTGAAGTGGAGCCACGAAAATAAATTGTATTTTAATGTATCCAAATGTTCGGTGTTGTCCTTTCACCCGTGCGCGTAAGCCGATGCACTTCGAATACAAGATGGAAGCGACACCGATGACCCGTGTGTCTCGGGTACGAGATCTCGGAATCCATCTCACCTCCGATCTAACGTTTCGCGAACATATTATTAAAACTTGTCAAAAGGCGTATAGAAACCTGGGTTTTGTCCTGAGACAGTCAAGAGATATTAAAAATATTACCACACTGAAAGTACTATACGATGCTCTAGTCAGGAGTCACTTGGAGTACGGTGCTGTTATATGGGCTCCGCATGAAGAAAAGTACAGCCTAATGCTGGAACGTGTGCAAAACAAATTTATGAGGCACATAACTTCAAACTGTATGGCGTATATCCGTTAAACCCTTTGAGGTACCCCACATTGTTCGTGCTCGGGATGGTCCGGTACAACCAGCTCAGAGTAAGACGGGAGTTTGCTCTGGCTGCACAAGTAGTGAAGTTGCTTCGTGGCGCCACATGCAACCCGGGGGTGCTGCGCCACCTGCAGCTGTGCGCACCGGACCGGTACGTGTGGAGGCGACGCCGCCGCCACTGCTCGCGGTGCCGTGGCCAGGACCAAGTTGCCTTAGTAACTCACCTATAGTCCGAACAATCCTTGTAGTGGAATAAAGTTCATGAGAGGATTGACATATTTTCGAGTAATCTGAGTGAACTCGCTAGGTAATTTTATACATAGTTAGTTATGTAAGTTAGTTGTAATACATAGTATATTTAAGTAAATTAGTGACACTATCGTATTGGGTTTGTTTAGCCTGTAAGGATAGTTGTTAAGTGTGTGTGTGTAAATAAAAAAAAAATGTATAAAGCACGATCCTCCCCAGCGACGCCACCTAAAGGGTCCAATTGTGAATCTAAACCATCCCACTCAACACACACACAAAAAATTCATCAAAAGATGAATGATGAAGATAGATGTCTATGGGCCACAGCAACCACTTACCATCAGGTGGAATGTGTGCTCGTTTGTCACTCTTATGCTATAAAAAATATATATATTTTTATCCGATTACAATGCTAAGCTAAGTCAGTTTCGATTTACACTTACTTAACTACACTTACTTAATTTATCAGTTATTAGATTGCAACCAAAATCGTTATTATTGCGTTTTTTGAATAAAGCCTTGATAACTCCTACCATTGCTCTATATTTGTTGCTTTCATCAAAATCGTTTCAGTCATTCCAAAGATAAGCTCGGACAAGCAGACAAAGGGACAGAAATACAAAATTTAAAAATGGTTATTAATTTACAATGGCATCCAAATAACCCACTGGGATATAAAGACCCCAGTTGTTACGATATTACAGACAGACACTTCAATTTTATTTATACTATGTGTATGGAATTTTTATCTTACACGATGTTTGAAAACTGCTATCTTTCATCGTACCTTCAAAAGAATCGTTACAAAAGTCGGAACAAAAATCTAAAATTAAGAAAATAAGGTAGATACACATTGAAGGAGATTTGTTTATTAGAATTGCCTTATTTATTTATTTTTTAAATCTTATTCGAACGTACAGTCCACAATGGGCCAATGCATTTAATATAAAGTTGCAGCGAAATTAAAAAAAAAGGCGATAGGTACCCGTAATTATACTGGTCCTCTATACCCTTCGGAACGGAACAAAGCAGTGCAAATACTACTGTTTGCAAGAAAATGACAGGAAGGTAGTACCAACACAGGCAAACTCCTAGGTAGATGGTGTTATATCATAGTTTTCTTGAGTTTAATGCGTAATGCATACTGCAATATAGTCATCTTCATAAATATTTTCATATTTTTATTTTATATTTTCCTTTTTTTTAAATACTAGTAATGTGATTATACATTAGTAATGATATATGCATATATATATATATATATATATATACACCTATATATATACACACACACACATATATATATATGTATATGTATATATATATATATATATATATATATATATATATATGTATATATGTATATGTATATGTACAATGGCTGCTACACTACGCGTCGCTAGTCTGGCGCAATCGTAATACGTCACGAGCATGTCGAGGTCATCGGTGACGCGAACCCATAAGTCTTTCCCTTACCAAAAATCGGTCAACGCTGCTAAAGAAGTTTTCACTTCAATAAAACTGCGGTTTTAATGGTAAATATCCCTCCTATGAAGCAATCTATAGGAGAAGCCTATTTTCAGCAGTGGACTTTCATAAGCTGTAACGTTAAATATTTTTACGATTCGGGCTTTAAATGCCTACAACAGTCATGTTCCTATGTTTACACAAACCAACTAATTTAAAAGCTAGGAACCTTCTAAACCTAAAAAATGTCCAGTTATATGCAGTCGTGGTTACATAAGACATCCAGAAAATAAATTTAACGAACATAAAACAGAAGAATAAAACCTACTATTTATTGTTTTCCAAATAAGTAAAGTCTAACAGTTTTGAAAGGACGGGAATACGAAAGGATGATTTTGTAAATTTTTCAACAAAAACCAAACTAATGTAGTCCGATGCATTTGTCTCTCTCGGTTGCCTCGTTCGGTCGTTTGGGCACAGATCGGTGCGACAGCTATAGCTCGTTAAAAACCTATTCTTCAAATTTCTTGCCGCCCGGGTATCCTTTTAAAATTGTTCGTTATTTTACAGAACAAGGGTGAATCGAGCACACAGTCCACCTGATATTAAGTGGATGTTGTGGCCAATAGTAATTACTTACACCTTCGATTAAGAAACAAAATTCAGATGCGCGGTCGGTCACCCATAATGACTAAGATGAAATGTCTCGTTTTAAGTAAAAATGTTCTCCAGTTTTCTACACTCACCATAAGAAACACAGTGGTGTCAAGCTGTTATTTAATGCTGAAATTCTGTGAGAGCGTGGTCCTTCCCCGGTCGAGCCGACTTATTTGTGCTAAATCCATAATACAGCCGCAGCATGGCTTTACGGCGTACATTAATATAAACATTTGTAAATCAAAGCAACAATTATAGTAAGGCCATTTTTAAGCATTTTAGTTCAAGAAGTAATATTTTGCTAAATGGGCCTTTTATCGGTTATTTTCTATTAATACCGATTCCAGTGATTTCTATTCTTTACTTACAGTAGATTGCGACCTACTCCACAAGTAACAACAAATACAATCAACTTCCGGTACAGAATAAATGTGTAAAGCTTTTATTCTTTTCTATTCAACGAACAATTTTTTTTATAGAAAAATGTTATATAAGGATTTTAGAAAGAAATAAAGATTTTTTTAACCAATTCAGCATACAAACAGTACAGTACTCTGTACAGAGCTACCGCAGCGCTGATATTCTGTCGTAGGCACATAAGGTGGTTCGCGAGCATTTTCTGGATATAAACATTACTATTTAACATAATCCCGAGGTAATTATGCAAAGTTCTCATAAAATCTAGTAGTATATGAGAAATAGTAGAGTAATACTTATATGTTATTTGCATGAAACTACTCCATGCGAGTTTAGCTTTACTGATTTAGATGAAGAATAAAAATGCAGATGCGCTGTCATCCTTGAAAGTGTTTGTAACTTTTTTTAAATAATATAATTGTGACAAACAAGCACATAGTTCCTATGATGGGAAGTGAATGCTGTGCCCCATAGACATCTACATTTATCCTCGATTAAAAATCAAAACGCAGATGCGTCCTTACCCCTGTGGATTAAGATGGAATGCCTCTTTTCCAGTAAAAAGGGTCTCCGGTTCTCTATACTTACCATACAAAGAACAGCAGCATTGAGCTGCTATTTTACGCTGATATTCTGTGTGCTTCTCCGAGAGAGCCGATTCATTCGTGCAACAGCCATAATATAGCTGCTGCATGACTCTACCACGTAAAAAAACGGGTGATATATCTGTGATAGATAGGGTCACTTCCGCAATATATTATTAGTTAAAATTCTATTAGAGAAAATTTTATGACGCAAAGCATCAACCCCGAGCTACTTTGTTCGCAAACCGTGCACCAGCTTTCCTTAATTACTTTCACATTTAAATTTCCAGATATCGTTTGTATAACGTTGCTTTCGTAAAAAATTAAGGGTCTAGTTTTAAGAACGTTCGACTTTAATGGCACGATTAAATTTAATTTGTTGCTTTAGTATAAGCACAAATAATGAGATTTTTTTGTAGAAGTAAGACTGATGAACGTGCACACAGTCCACCTGATTATAAATAGATGTTGTAGCCCATAGACAACTAAGTACATATATCTATTTATTCTGGAACAATAACCAAAATGCAAATGCGTCGTTACTTTTCTCACGCTGCTTTGTTTGGTATGGTGAGTGTAGAGAACCGGAGATCTTTTTATTAGAAATGAGGCATTCCATGTTAGTCCTCACGGGTGACAACGAATCTGCATTTTGATTCGTAATCGAGGATACATGTAGATGTTATGGGTCACAGCAACTTCTTACCATCAGGACTATGTGCTCATTTGCCACCTTTATCCTATTACAGAAATCCCTTCAGGACTAAGATGGAATACCCTTTTACCTTAAAAGAGTTTCCAGTTCTCGCGATCTACTTAACGAAACAGAACACTATTATGCTGTTTTTAGCTGATATTCTACGCGAGCGTGAAATGAAAGGGTCTTGAAGGGAAACGGTTAGTAGGCGGCCGTCTTTACATAAAGGTGACCGCTCAAAATACTTGTGTATATTTCGGTCTGAATATTTTTCCATTTGTAATTTATGTATATGTAGTAATCCGATCTTTAGAATTGGTAGATCGTAATCTGCTTTAATTGTTTCATAATACGTTGCCTTTTAATGATTTGGCCGTTAACGTAAAACTTTAATTCTGGTTATGTATTAAATATACGGAAGCACCTATCTAGTAATATCAGCGATAGTATGTTAAGTCGAGGCTGGGGTAGCCAATAAAATAACCCAAAGCCGTATACATTATTACATTATGTACATAATTCACTAAGTGCTGCGGCGGATAAATCATCGGCAAAATTTAGAAATGCTCATACAGATTTTGATCTGCCCAATTCTAACAATCGGACTACTACATATTATACAAAAGGCCGTCGCAATACGGGAGAAACTTGTAAGCTTTTTTTAAAGGACAAACCTATAATCCGAAATATCCATCGTCTACTTAAATTACTTACGTCAGTTACATACCAAACGGTCAAATTACATCTTTTGCAGATGAAAATGCTCAAATTTTTAGCGCTGACTATTATAAAGATCTTGTCCAATTTGGACAAAATTACTTTAACTTGGTTACCCAATGGTTATATGATAACTTTCCAACATTAAATATTGACAAAATTAACTATCTAATATTTAAAAAAAAAGAAATATACACACTATTCTCTTTCGATTACCACGTATAAAGTAGACTGAATGTCACGCGTTCATTCTACTTTTAGGTCGAACAGAAAATATAAATAAGCTGTAAAGTGGCTACGTGCTAGAGCCATGCTGCAGCTATATTGGTAGTATAGTTGTAGCACGGATGGGTCGGCTCGAGCGGGTAAAGTCCACGCTTTCACAGAATACCAGCGTAAAATTGCAGCTTAACACTTCTGTGTTTCGTGTGGTGAGTGTAGAGCACCGGAGACCCTTTATACTGGAAAAGAGGCATTCCATCTTAGTTCTCACGGGTGACTAACGACTAATCTGCATTTTGATTCTTTATTGAAGATAAATGTAGATGTCTATGGGTCACAGCAACCATTTACCATCAGGTGGACTGTCCTTGTTTGTCGCCATATCCTATAAAAAAATTAGTCACTAAGTGCTGTGGCGGATAAATCATCGGCGAAATTTTGAAATGCCATATTTGATCTAAAATGACATATTTTGATCTGTCCAATTCTAACGATTGGACTACTACATATTATAAGAAAGGCCGTCGCAATACGGTAAAAACTGCTAAGGTTTTTTTAAAGGACAAACCTATAATCCGAAATCTCCATCGTCTGCATAAATGATATACCAAACGGTCAAATTACATCTTTTGCAGATGAAAATGTTTAAATTTTTAGCTGACAGTTATGAACATCTTTTCTGCTATGGACAAAATTACTTTAACTTGGTTACCCAATGGTTATATTATAACTTTCCAACATTAAATATTGACAAAATTAACTATGTAATATTTTAAAAGAAGAGAAATATACAAACAATTCTCTTTCGTTAACCGCGTAAAGAAGACTTAATGTCACGCGTTCATTCTAATTTTAGGTCGAACAGAAAATATATATAAGCTGTAAAGTGGCTACGTGCTAGAGCCATGCTGTAGCTATATTAGTAATATAGTTGTAGCATGAATGGGTCGGCTCGACCCGGAAAGGACCACGCTCTCACAGAATACCAGCGTAAAATAGCAGCTTAACACTGCTGTGTTTCGTACGGTGAGTGTAGAGAACCGGAGACACTTTTAACTGGAAAAGAGGCATTCTACCTTAGTCCTCACGGGTGATAACGCATCTGCATTTTGATTCTTTATTGAGGATAGATGTGGATGTCTATGGGTCATACCAACCACTTACCATCAGGTGGACTGTGTGCTCGTTTGTCACTCTATCCTATAAAAAAAGCGAAATAATTTTTATAAGAATAGAGTACTAGTTACGTTTTATTCATGTTATGTACTAGATACTCTATTTCTGCCTAGAACTTTGTATGAGTAGGTACCACACTCTTACAAATCTTCGCCGCCAAATAACAGTACTTACTACGGCTGTGTTTCGATCTAAATTGAGTATAGGGAACCAGCATTGTTACAGTCGTTTTTCATCAACGCACATCGCGAAAATACTTACGTAACCATCCACATCATCTGGATGCTTGGCGGTCCACTACTGTGAGATTTACTAGGAGTTCTCTTCTTCATGACTACTTTGTGGAATCGTTTTCCACCAGCGATTATTCCAGACCGATACGACTTAGGGACCATCAAGAAACAAGCTTACTTCTTTTTAAAAGGCCGGCAACACTCTGCAATTCCACTGCTGTTGCAGTTGTTCAAGGGCGGCCGTCGACACTATCTATCAGGTGAGCCGCATGCTCATTTGCCCGCTCTGCTATAAAAAAGTCTGTGGGGCATTCCATCTTTGTCCCGAGAGGTGACAATGCATCTGTATTCTTCTTTGTTTGTTGGCTGCAGGTGTCCATGGTCTGCAGTATCCATTTACCAGCAGGTGGACTGTATGTTCGTTTGCTACTTCAGTTTTAAAAAATAAAATAACTTGACTTTGATTTTGACGGTTTCGTGGCACAGTGGCTTAGCGATGAGTTACGGCGCTGAGGGCTGCGGTTTTGAATCCCGTACGGAACATGTATTTGTATGGCCTACAAGTAATTTTTCCGGGTCTCGATGTTTGTCCTCGTGCAATTTATGTTTGTAAACTGCCTTCACGATACAGGAGAAAACCTAGTGTCGGGGTAACGTTTTTTAAAAGACAAACATACCGAACCTTAACATATATTGTATATAAACAAAAATACATCTGATAAGTTACGTGTGTTTAAGTATTTCCAGTCTTCTAAGAATAACATTCAGTTTAATCTTGGTAAGCTATTAAACCTAAACAACTTTAGAAATTCCAATACAAACAACACGCTAGTAAATATAAACACGCTTATGAGACCTAAGTTGAGAAAGTAACTGGTTTGAGCTTCATTTTAATATGTTGAAAGTTAAATACAACTCTGTGTTAATTTATTCATAGTGGAATTAATATTAACTTTATAAGAATACTGGCTGGTACCCAGCTCGTTGCTGCCGCAGAAGAAACAATCGTGGAAATATTATTTTAAATTTGGAAGAGTTATGTAGTTTAATAAGGAATGTTAATACATTAGTTGAAATTTAATGACATTAAAATAAATTTGTTGTTGCGATACGCGCACCACCTACTACTTCTAAGTTAATTGTACTATGCCTACAACCTGCGCGCAAGTGCAAGCAATAAGTTGAAAATTTTTACCACAGTCTGATGAACGGTATAGCAGCGCATAAAATACGAAAAAAATGTATGATAGTTTAGGTATACAACTTAGTGGTTTCTTAAATGCTATGACTGAAAATATTTGTAAGGCTTGTTCATGTGATAAATGAATGAAAAAAAAAATAGTTTCCTGTAGTTCCCAATTGTAAAATTGTATTGTAAATTGTAATTGTAAGTTATTTAAAAATGTTCTCTGTTCACTGTTGCACAAGCTAAAAGCGTAAATTTTACAACACGTAAGCAACCTGGGATCGATCTCTGTCCAAATCAATTAAATTTTTAATTGCAATTTTAAGTACATATTTACGGGGAAAGAAAACTACGTAACGCAAGCATATAAAAACATATTTCCGAGATATGAAGTGGAGCCTGCAAATACGCAGTGAAACAGCGTGGTGGACCATTTGCTGCTTAACCGTCTCAGAAATATAAGCAGTGGAACGTATATAAGTTGTAACTTACCTTGCCTAACTGCCAAACAAAAACATGACCTCTTTTAGTATAGCTTTTTTACGTGGTAGAGCCATGCTGCAGCTATATTACTGATATAGTTGTAGCCCAAATGGATCGGCTCTACCGGGGAAGAAACACGCTCTCACAGAATATCAGCGTAAAAAAGCAGCTTAACGCTGCTGTGTTTCGTATGGTGAGTGTAGAGAAAAAGAGAGTTTTTACTGAAAAAGAGGCATTCCATCTTAGTCCTCGCGGGTGACAACACATCTGCATTTTGATTTGTAATAGAGGATAGATGTAGATGTCTATGGGCCGCAGCAACCACTTACCATCAGGTGAATTATGTGCTCGTTTGTCACTCTTATCATATAAAAAAACCATTCATCGGAAATTATTGTCTTTCACAAGTTTACTGCTTAACATAGTTTTCTTATATAGATTGCCTTATAGGTGAGATATTAATCAGTTGCCATTTTCCAGGCAGTTTGACAAACACAGTTTTTCATTATTTTCATTTATTATCAGGAAGATGTTTCTGAAAAGTTTTCAGTTTTCCTCTGTTGCCTTTCACGGCGCCCACAGAATAATATAGAGTAGTGTGTTTTCTTGCTACAACACTACACAGTTTAAGTACACTTGGTCATTGATAATATATATATATATATATATATGTATGTATGTATATATGTATATATATAAATAATTGATTTTATAACAATAAGAATCCCTTATATTTCTGGCATTTTCTATAGTCACCTCATACAGAACATGACGGAGCTCTACGTAACATTTTATGTTTTATATTTTTATTTAATATCTGTAAAAATGTTTACTGTAAAATGAATATAAGAAGCAGCATTTGTTTATAGGACGGACCATAAAAAAAGTTTTCATAAAAAAAGGTTTTTCTATGACGCACGGGCCAGTAATGATTTATTTAGAAAAGACGATAAAATAAAAATACTCAAATTTCAATTTGGTTCAATTAAATTTTCGGTTTGAACATTTTCGCGCGACGATTTTTTTTAATCGTTCGATAAACTTCAAATGGCGTCCATCGGTAAAGGTCAATCTAAGGCAACCGTGTACCACCAGTATAACCAATAGAACGGTCGACTAACTTTTAGAGATGAAGAAAGAATTGATCGCCCTCTATCGACTGTTCCGAAAGGAAGCGTGCTAGCAGTTGGAATAAATTTAATTAAAGAGAATAGACGTATTTCCGTATAGCCGTGGTAGCTCAGATGGTTGGCGCTCTCGGTAAATTTCACAGTATGCGAGCAACCCGGGTTCGATCCCCGCCGGCACCAATGCAATTTTAAATGCTGATTTACCACGTGCTCGGCGGTGAAGGTAAACATCGTGAGGAAACCTGCATGTCTGAGAAATGAGAAAAAAAGTATTTCGAAGACATGTGAAGTTCGCCAACACGCAATGGGGCAACACGGCTGACACTTCCTTGCCCTAAAACCCTCTCAGAAATGAGAGGAGGCCTGTGCCCAGCAGTGGGAGGTATATTATATGCTGTAACTTTAACTTTAACTTTAGACGTATTTCGTATGAAAAAATTCAGCACATATTGCAGATTGAATGGGAAGCGTTCACGAGGTTTTATACGAAAACCTTAGCCTGAGGAGAAAAGTTACTAGTCATGTCATAAGAAATTAATAATTGAGTATGTGCTCAAATTTATTTTTCGTATACATACCTTAGGCCATCATTATTTAATTGTCATCATTTTAGACGTTTTCTAAACACTGTAATACAAATAATGAAATTTCGGTATTAGAAAATAGAGGGAAAAAATTATACTAAAAGTTATTTTGCAACCATGTTCAGCCACAGTAGAAAGCTGTTGGTAATTCTTTTTCATTTAAATTTTTCTCTTAAAGCTTGTATAAAGTTTCGCTTTCCCTCTTACGCTAAAAGAATTAAAAGACCGCTATTAACAATGGGATGCGCTAAAGGGAACATTAAAGAGGATACTTGTTTTATTTTAACAGTGCGAGCCGTTGTTTCAAAACAAATAGTTTTAGGGTTCTTTAAAAATAAAAATAAAGGAAAATATGCAAATAGTAGTTGTTTATTTCAACTAGATATTTAAAAAACATGCTTAAGAACTACAGATACCGTGTTATGGCGGTAGTTGATATTCTATATCTATTACCCCATATCATCCCGTAGGTATCGTAAGAAGCGACTTACTTACTTACTTATCATCACGCACAATCCCTGACGAGGTAGCCAGAGAGAACAGATCGCCAAGTGTCACGATCCTTACATACCTCTTTCGCTTCTTTCAGATTCATTATCTTCTTCATACATGCACGTCTAGGTATCCGAGTACTCTTGACCCTCCCCTCTTCGAGCAGTTTGCTCGCATGGTCTTCGAAAGTTAGTCTCGGTCTACCTCGACACCTTTTAATATTAACTTTCGCGCTATATATTTTCTTCACCATTCGATCTTCACTCATTCGCTTAACGTGCCCAAACCATCGAAGCAAGCCCTTATCAATTTTTGTGATAAGGTCATCTTTCCAACCTGCCATATTGCGAATCTCTTCGTTTCGCTTTCGGTCGGCCATGGTAACGCCGCACATTTTACGAAGATATCGCATCTCCACTGCATTCAACTTGCTTTTATGCTTCGTCTGGCATACCCAGGTTTCGCTGCCATATAACAAAGTCGGTACCAACACTGCGTTATGTATTGCAAGGCGTGCACTCTTCACTACGCCTTGTCTTTTGACTAACGCAGTCAGGGCACCATTGACTTTGTTCCCGGCAGCGACACGCCTGTCCACATCTAAATCACATCTTTCATCCCGGCTAAAAGCACTCCCCAAGTATACAAATTCATTTACCTGTTCTAGTTTGTAAGAAGCGACAAAAGCAGTATATGAGGGCAGCAGCGTTTCCCTAATAATGACTAGTAGTAGAATACTACATCGAAGTAAACGACTAAAAAAAACAAAAATCTGTAGTTGCGATTCTGCTTGCCAAGCGTGGCAACTATGGCAAATATATCTCCTACGAGGCAATCTATGAGGGAGGCCTATGTTCAGCAGTGGACTTTATTGGGCTCACAAAATGTATAGTCATTTTTTATACCTATTTTTAGCCAGTGCTTGACCACAATCCCACCTGGTGGTAAGTGGTGATGCAGACGCCAAGTAAGAGGTGTTGAAGACGTCCAGGTTGTATTTGGACGGAAAGATAGACGCCGGCAAATTATTCCACTCCTTTGCTGTACGTATTACAAAAGACGAAGCAAACCTTTTGTGTCTAATGACTGGAATATCGACAAAAAAGGGGTGAAGACCCGCCGACCGCCTGGTTGTCCGATGGTGGAAAGGAGAGGGAGGAATTAAAGTGCGTAATTCCTGCGCACACTCACCAAAATGCATCCTATAGAATACCGAGAGACTGGCTACTCTGCGCCTGTACTCGAGACTGACAAGGATTGGTTTCAACCAAATCATGGTCACCAATAAGCCTCTTAGCAATACTTGAATTACTTATTAATTATATATGCATGTAAATCAAATGTTTAAAACAAATTAATTAAATATTTTTTTTTATAGGAAAGGGGGCAAACGAGCATGCGGCTCACCTGATGGTAAGTGACTACCGCCGCCCATGAACAACTGCAACACCTGGGAGGGAATTGCAGATGCGTTGCCGGCCTTTCAAAAAGGAGTACGCTCTTTTCTTGAAGGTCCCTAAGTCGTATCGGTCCGGAAAAATCGCTGATGGTAATCGATTCCACAAGGAAGTCGTGCGAGGAAGAAAACATCTTCTAAATCGCACAGTGGTGGACCGCCAATCATCCAGATGGTGTGGATGGTATCGGGAGTTCTGCCGCGATGTGCGTTCGTGAAATTTGGCGGCTGGGATTAATCCGAACAATTCCTCAGAGCACTCCCCATGGTAGATGCGAAAGAAAATGCAAAGAGATGCAACATCTCTTCGCAGTGCCAATGAATCGAGCCGATCGGAAAGGGCTCGGTCGTTGACGATTCGAGCCGCTCTGCGCTGGATGCGGTCAAGTGGAAGGAGCTGGCACTGGGGAGCCCCTGCCCAGAGATGGGAACAGTATTCCATGTGAGGCCTAACCTGCGCCTTGTAAAGTTGCAGGCGGTGTGCCGGCATGAAATACTGTCCCGCTCTGCTGAGCACGCCAAGCTTTTTAGAGGCTAATTTGGCCTTCTCTTCCAAGTGACCACGAAACTGCACGTCACTCGATATGTCGACGCCAAGGATTCCGATACTGGCTGAGGCAACTAGGGGAGTGCCTTGAAACTGAGGAGATACGACAAAGGGGTTCTTTTTAGCGGTAAACGCGCAAACTTGTGTCTTCTGAGGATTAAACTGGACTAGATTTAGTCGCCCCCAGTCCGAGACTTTGTCCAGCAAAGACTCGACTTCAGACACAAGTTTATTCCGGTACTCGGAGACGTTTTCCCGAGAAATATTAGCACGGCCGGTGTATAGAGCATCACCAGTGCTGTCATCCGCATAGCAATGAATGTTACCAGTTAGCAACATATCATTGATATGCAGAAGAAACAGCGTTGGTGATAGCACACAGCCTTGTGGAACACCAGCGTTAATAGGTTTGCAGTCAGAACATGCACCGTCTACAACGACCTTGATGCTCCGATCTGCAAGGAAGCTGGTGATCCAATTGCACGATTTATCGGGAAGCCCATAGGAAGGGAGCTTCGAAAGAAGCGCTTTGTGCCAAACCCGATCGAAGGCCTTCGCAATGTCCAAACTAACGGCCAACGCCTCCCCCTTGGACTCTACTGCCTCCGCCCATCTATGGGTCAGGTAGACCAGAAGATCACCAGCTGATCGACCCCGACGAAAACCGTACTGGCGGTCACTAATCAGCTTGTGATCCTCAAGGTACCGGATGAGCTGGCAGTTAACAATGGATTCCATTAATTTGGAGAACAAGGAGGTGATCGCGATAGGCCTATAGTTGGACGGGTCTGAGCGGTCGCCTTTTTTAGGGATCGGGTGGACAAAAGCTGTCTTCCATGAATTCGGGACTACGCCTTGGGAGTAGGAGTACCGGAAAAGACGCGTTAGGACCAGTGCCAACTCCGAAGCACTCGTCCTCAGCACAATTGGGGGGATTCCGTCAGGCCCACTCGACTTCTGGATGTCCAGGGAGAGAAGTGCTTTGCGAACCGAGCGCTGTGAGAACAGCACATCCGGCATGGAGCACTCACACCGCGGGATGGTCGGCGGTGTTTTCCCCCCGTCATCAAGAGTCGAGTTAGACGCAAAAAGGGAGCACAGAGTCTACATCACCTGATAACGCCTCGTGTAGAGGCGAAACACGTGTCCTATTGTCGTCAGTGGTGTGTCTTTCCTAGTTTAGTGGTGCTGAGAATAGTGGTGCTGGGATTAGTGATGACGGGGATAGTGCACGCAATTGAGGGAGGGCGGGAGGTGCTCTTCAAACTAGGTAAGACACATCATTTTATTTTATCGAGCGGATGTACGCGAATTTTTATTAACTTTGAATACAAACTAATTTTCCATGTACAAGCGCGCAGAGAATCCTAATTTCCGGGCACAAGCGCGCAGTGATTCCTAATTTCCGTGTACAAGCGCGCAGAGAATCTTAATTTCCGTGTACAAGCGCGCAGAGAATTCTAATTTCCGTGTACAAGCGCGCAGAGAATCCTCTAACCCTTATAGACCCGTGGGTGTTGTAAGATGCCACATAAAGAAATTGAAAAAGGAGATGGGCAGTTCTCTCTGATAACAACTTAGTTAACTCAGAACATGCATAGATGTGTTCCTGTTGGAAGGCTTAGACAGTCAGTATATTGACATGAGAGGCTTTCCATGTTAGTCTTCAGAGGTGACGACGAATTTATAGCCTTTTTGCTTGAAGTTGGTGGTAGGTATCCTTGGGCTGCAATAGTCACTTACTATCAAGTGGACTGTGGTTATTTTGTCAATATATTAACAAGTTTTAAAAGGTTACTAACCAAGCCTAAACTGTGTGGTGGTGGTGCAAGAAAATCCAGTCGTAAGAGGTGACAAAGGGAAACCAAAGCAAAAGTTGGGCAGCAGCAACTTCTTGGTAACAGCTCCAGCTTGAAGCAAGGCCACTATGGTGAAATTCCTCCTATGAGGCAATCTATGGGAGAGGCTTATGTTCAGCAGTGAACTTTTATAGACTGTATTATATAGATGAACTGATGGCCAAGCAAGGATTATCGTCATCATCACCACGCCCAGTAGACGAAAGGACGATCGGGGTAACCGTCTCTAGTGGAGATCAGATTCAGATACAGACGCTGTTAACTACATATTAATCGATAAAGAACGTTTAAAATTCTGCGGTACAAAAACATAAAGAGTTCGAGTTTTAATCTGGACTATTAAACATTTTAATTAAAAATTGAGCGGGGGCAAAACCACTCTAGTACTGTTAATACAAGCCACGCAGTTTCTGCGATGTCGACCATCCGTGATATCGTTAAATTAAAAGGGCAAAGAGCGTTTGAACTCTAAAAAATGTTCGTTTCGTGGAGAACGTTTTGTAAATATGCATTAAGGCTAAAGTTTTTATTCGTTTTTTTTTTTAAATATTTATAGACTTAAGTTAACCAAAAATCTACAATTTCTTTTTTTCATCTACACATATTAATTTAATTAAAGTATCTGTCTGTAATACTGAAATAACTGACTTCTATAAACTCGGGGGGGGGGGGGGGGAGGTTATTTCATTACGACAAAACAGCCCTTTATAAAAACTATATCTGTCTGTCTGTGTCTGTACGGGCTGATTTGCGGAATGGCTGAGCAGATTGTGCTCAAACTTTACAAACAGACAGATAACAATAGCAAGTGGGATCTAAAACATATTGATTGATTTTATTTCGGATTTTATCGCGTTTAATTTACACCTTTGGAATAACCAATGTTTCAAGTGCTTTACAGGGTACGAAACGTCGGGAATTAAATATTTTTAAATGATTTTCATTATCTCATCTCTTTCCGCTTTAGGCCATTGTTCTTTTTTTAAACGCGCCTAACTTCAGGGCCTGTACGGAAGTTTGCCTGACACTGGCAGGCGCTAATGAAAACAATGACTTTTTTATAGTATAAGGGTTACAAACGAGCACACAATCCACCTGGTTGTAAGTGGTTGCTGTGACCCATAGACATCTACATCTATCCACGTTTGCGAATCAAAATGCAGATGCGTTTTTACCCGTAAGGACTAAGATGGAATACCTTGTTTCCAGTAAAAAGGGTTTCCTTTTCTCTACACTCACTGTTACGACCTACAGCTGCTCCTACAAAGATAAATCTTCCGGGGCCCATTCAGCACAAGACTTCACGAGCAGACGCAGGTCGGGCCCCAATATGGCCACGTGGAAGGTTTTATCACAATAAACTATATGGGAGAAAGCTAGAAACCAATAACAATTACCAGTAGCCGAAGCCAACTTCGCTCCAAGGCTTGGGCAGGCCGTGAGTGTATGTAATAGTAGATGGCGAGTCGTGTACAGTGATGTGTAAATGTGTGGGGGCTGCTCCAAAGTGCTGCATCGCTCCAGACCGCTCCATCGCCGGACCACTTCTTTCTTCACTGTCACTAATTCAGTCTCTTAGCTTCATTGTACATTTAACTAACTTCCATTTGCCTAATTCCACACTCATCGCAGAATCGAACACGGGATACCCGACACGCGAGGACAGGAGCGCAAGATTCAAAATACGCCTCGTTGACACGCAAATTAATCTAATTAGGCAACCAAAACACAAAAAGGCACTACACGCGACGACACAATTATAACGATATCCTGACAATTAACCGGGAGCTCTCAAACAAGGAATGCGCGGCTCGAATCCTAGACCGTATATCTCCTCAACGTGCCTACACAATTCCGCACTCTCGCACGAGTTAAATGTCGCACAATTCACATATCTACGTGACGAAGAAACACGCACTTCATCTAGCTAATATGCACAATTACTTTCAAAGAAGTTACTTAAACCGTAAAACCCCATAAAGGCCTCTTGTACAGGAACTTAAGCCCTAGACCACCAAATCCGAGGCGGTTTTCACGAAACCCAATTTACGTAGCGAACCCACGCGCCCAAAATCCGAATTTAGACCCTAATCAAACAAAAACCGGTCTCGCGCGGACTTTTGCAGCGGTAGCCGAAACACGCGGATTAACCGGGTCGCTGCTAGCAGGCTACTGCCTTCGCACTCGCGTTCTGCCTACACGCCACCTGCCGAGCAACGCACACGGTAGTGGGAAAAGGGTGACCTTTACAAAGTCAGCGGGCGGACACGAGTGGAATGCAAATTTCAAATATTAATTGTTTGGCCTAAACACTCACCATACGAGACACATGAGCTTTAAGTTGCTATTTTATACCAGCGTAAAGCAGCAAGTAAGTGCAGTTGTAATAACGCCGTAGCACGAATAGGTCAGCTCAATCGGGGAAGGACCACGCTCCCACAGAACACTATCGTTAAACAGCAGAATAAGGCTATTGTGTTTTATATGTTGAGTACAGTGTTGTAAAATAGGTCCTATTAACTACAATCGAGGCATTCCATCTTAGTCCTCAAGGGGTCAGTCATAGGTTTCATTTACCAACAGACAGACTGTGCTCGTTTGTCAATATAACTCCCAAAAAAATTAATTAGAGGATTACCCTCTCCCAAATAAAGATGTGTGTCGAGTAGTGGTGGTTTAAGAATGTCTACTACCCTATACCATCCCGTGGGTGTTGTAAGAGGCGATAGATGGAGACAAATCAGGAGGTGGGCAGCGGCGTCTTCTTAATAACGACTTAAAATAAATAAAACTGTGATTGCCAACCCTCTTGCCAAGCGTAACAACTATAGCAAATATCCCTTCTATGAGGCAATCTATGGGCTGTAATTCAATTTTACATTTTACTTTAAATATACTAAAATTAAGTATATTAATATAAAGAAAAACATTACCATCCCATTTGCACCCATTTTTAAATAGCGTTGACGTTGTTAATACGGGTACGTTAATGTGAGAAAATTCTTTTAACAAAATAATCTTTAGGATTACCCCGTTTAAAACTGCCTCCGCACGATAAACACCCTTTTTTATCACTAACGCCGTTTACGTAAGCAGAATTTAATGCTTAAAAATATATAGGCGCATTGAATCTGATCAAATCTTTTGGAATCGAAACTCATAAGACCTAAACATAACCAGACATTCCAGCAGTGGATACAAGAAGCTGACGACGATAGAAGTTTAAAAATATATAAAGATTTAGAAGAAAAAAAACATCATAAAGCTTGTTTTTTTTAAAGAGTACTAATAACTCTATTAATCTTATTAATAAGAATATTAATAAGGTTAATAGAGTTATTAGTACAAGTTTAAGCTTAGTTAATCACAAGAGAAGTTGTGGTTAACTAAGCTTAAAAATGCTTTTGTTATGAGTGGTTCACCCCAGAAACTGAATGGCGGGTTCAAACCGATGACACTCAGCACACACACACGCACACACACACACACACACACACATACACACATACACTCCGCATGCTTACACACATTAATACTATTAAAATTGTTGTTTTTCTTGTCTATTTATTAATTTTTTCAAATTTTAGAACGATCAAATTTAGATATGGAAGAGCGGGGTGTCCTGGCTCAACTTTACATAATACTTAAAAGGTTTGGCCCCAACTTTTAATTGTAATAAAACAACTGTCATTGTTATAGAACCAAAAGTTTGGTTTATTAATGTAATTAATCATATTACAGAACGTAATTTTCCTAACCAATTAACTTCCTCGCTATAAAATCTGTCAAATATGTCATCTCATTCCAAAGTAGTGCCGTCCTATTGGCAGAAAGAGTCGTGAAAGCCTTAAATCTCAAAACAAAATATTCTGATTGTTCATATCACCGAGAGGATGGTCATGCGTGACAAACGACGTTTTTTTCAAAATTCGATAAAATGATATTTCAATTTCTTATTCTTTATTATCGGCCTGCACAAATTCACAACTGGACTTGGCCCTCTTCCATTGTAGGGAAAAGTGGTTTTGATTGTCACGCTTGGTAAGGCGGCTTGACAATCACCAGACGTCTTACACCTTTGACACTGCTCTCCGTCGCCGGTCCTCATTGGTCTAGGGGTCTTCATCGTGATTGCTGATCATGAGGTCCCGGGTTCGAATCCCGGGTTCAACCAAAATCAGTAATTGGGTTTTTCTTTTTTTTATATAGGATAGGGTGACAAACGAGCACACAGTCCACCTGATGGTAAGTGGTTGCTGCGGCCCATAGACATCTACATTTATCCTCAATGAAGAATCAAAATGCAGATGTGTCGTCACCCGTGAGGACTAAGATGGAATGCCAGTTTTCCAATGAAATGGGTCTCCGGTTCTCTACACTCACTATACGAAACACAGCAGTGTCAAGCTGCTATTTTACGCTAGTATTCTGTGAGAGCGTGGTCGTTCCCCGGTCGAGGCGACCCATCCGTGCTACAACTATACTACTAATATAGCTGCAGCATGACTCTACCACGTTTTCTGTCTTGATATTTTCAGTAGCATCCAGAACTCAGGAATTTCGTGAAGCCAGTCGTGTCTATTATCGCATCATCAGACTTTAAGAGTGAGGGAAAGCACAGAGTGCACCTCTGCTTGCGCATATACTTGGGCACTGTTCGCAGACGACTAGTCTCCGTTAAGACTGATCGCCGTGACTGAAATCCGGTCTGGAGGATATTATTATTATTCTTATTTACGGCCACCGTACACGAGTTGGTTCAAATACCCTCTTTTGAATGCCAAATCTTAGTAGAATTTCCCATAATCGCCTCTTACGACACTCACGGGATGAAATGAGGGGATGGGGTAACCATACAGTATTCATATAAAGTCCTCAATCTACTTTAACAGACATGCAGGTAACCAGGATCACCTTTATCGTTGATCAGGTGGTAAATTAGCACTTCAAATTGCAAATTATAAATTTGATCGAGTTCGGTTTGCTCAAGTACTGACTGGTCATACTTGGTCATATACAGAGCTATACTGTAACTATATTACATATATAAAAAAACTGTGACTCCTATCCCGCCTGCCAAACGTGTTCAACTGCCATCAATCCCCCCTATCAGGTAATCCACTGAGTAGGTTATATTCAACAGAGGAATTTTATAGACTGTATGTGTCTTAATACGTTGCCACCCTCTCTGGTAAAGACAAGTCGTTAAAGAAAAATTAATCAAATGCAAATTGCTATATTACTTTGAGTTAAATTTTATCCGTCTGTTAAATCAGTGGCTTTTGAATCAGTCGGGTTACGGAATTAATTTCTTTCATAATCGCTTCCGTCCATAAAAGAGTTACAGCATGAATGGGTCGGCTCGATCGAAGAAGGAACACGCTCTCACAGAGTACCAGCGTAAACTTATTGTTGCTGTTTTTCAAGATATGTTTACTAGTAACGAAGCATTCCTGGTGGACCAGGGGTTTTGTTTTCCAGGGGTGAAAATGCATCTGCATTTTGATTATAAATCGAGGATAGATAGTAGATGTCTATGGGCTATAGCATCCACTTGCTATCTGATGGACTATGTGCTCGTTTGTCACTTTTATTATATAAAAATAAATAAATTAAAACTGGCCAAGTGCGTGTCGGGCCATGCACAATGTAAAGGTAGGGTTTCGTAATTGCCCGTCACAATACGTGGTCTTTCTTGATAAATAGCATAATATGTGGATTCGCGGTTTGACCGCTATAACGACTAAAAGTTGTCTCAAATAGTAAGATTATAACTGAGGGACTTATTTTCAAATGAGACTTATAGGAAGTGGTATACAAAAAATATTCAAAAACTTTTCAATTTTGAAAATAATACAATTTACATCAAATCATTCACATGCCGAGGTACAAAGATGATCATAGTTGACTATCTGTCTATAGATATATTCCCAGCAGTGCAAACCAAAGATATACATGTATGACCGTAGGGAACCTTCACATAAGCCACCACTGCCCTAAATTATCCTGAGGTCTTCTGCGTTAACCAAGAGTGTGACGAATGAAACTGTATGAGGCTATATGATTGTATGAATACTTTGAATGAAGCCTACAACAACTACCAACTAAAAAAATAAGTGAAAGTAGTATGTAAGTAAGAAAGATCCTCCCTGTCTGTTCCACAAATTAAAAGTTATGAAATATTGCCAGCAGTGTACTGCCTATAGATAAATTCCCAGCAGTGCAAAAGTATGACGAATATAATATAATATAACGACTTATATGCATTACTTTTACGTTTTCTTGATAAAATGTTTATTTTTAACAGTTAGCAGTTGCAGCTATATTTAGGTAATTTTCTTTAAAGTTGTGCATTTTATAAGTTGTCGACTATAAGTCATTAGCTTCTTAATTCTACTTAGCTGTGATAGTTTTTCTTTAAACTTCATTATATATACTACTATCGTGTATACTTTTCACATTTCCAAAAACAGCGGTTTATTTGGTAGAGGGGTGTCCCCCAACACAACATGACTCTAATGAAAAAATACGACTTTAAAACTAAATATTTCGTATACGACCCCTGAATCAAAAAGATGTTGTTCCACACCCCCACGGTTTTTGAAAGACCTATCCAAAGATACCCCAAAAGGTGGAATAGACGGGAAAAAAGATCATCCTTCACTTACTTGTATGGGAAGTACATGAAATAAAAATGATCTTTTAAGATTTTATTTCACAGTTTTCTAGGCGTGATTAATATCTATAACTATGCCAAATTACAGATTTCTAGCACCAACGGTATCTTAGCATAGCCGCAGACTGACGGATGGACGGGCAGACCGACGAACTTGGCGAAACTGTAAGGGTACTTGTTGTGTAACTTTGGAACCCTAATAAGGACTTGTTAACATACGCTAAGCTACCGCGGTCATTATTGTTCTAGAAATTTCACTTGTACACTCTGGTTTACCGTTGAGTATATTGTTCATGTTATGAATCAATATTCTCATTTTGTTTCATTTGTGTACAATAAATTTAAATTACCATAATTTCCTTTCACATTATTGGAAAAACTTTTTCCACTTGATAATGTGTGTTGGCTTCGACTTTACAATTCAAATTTGTTTGTAAAAGGGTGGCTTATAAGTAATATACAAGTTTTATTACAGAGAAATATTTTTTTTCCATTCAAATTTGAACATATTTTTAGGTTAGATCTAATCATACTTTATATTATGTTAAACATTTGTAATATTTTTTTTATTTCTATCCATCCATCCCTTCATTTCAGCCAAAAAAAGTCCACAGATGAATATAAGCCTCTCCCATAGATTGCCTTAGTTTTTACTTAGGATTTTACCATAGTTTTTTTTAACGTGGTAGAGCCATGTTGCAGCTATATTAGTAGTATAGTTGTAGCACGAATGGGTCGGCTCGACCGGGAAGGACCACGCTCTCACAGAATACCAGCGTAAAATAGCAGTTTAACACTGCTGTGTTTCGCATGGTGAGTGTAGAGAACCGGAGACATTTTTTACTGGAAAAGAGGTATTCCAACTTAGTCCTCACGGGTGACAACGCATCTGCATTTTGATTCGCAAACGAGAATAGATGTAGATGTCTATGGGTCACAGCAACCACTTACCATCAGGTGGACTATGTGCTGGTGTATCACCCTATTCCTATAAAAAAGTTACCAATGTGGTTTTATTGATTTTACCAGTTTTTAATATTCGGCTTCATTCCGTGAATAAACCTAAACTAAACACAATTAATCACATATTAACCGTTTAAGAACATCAAACACATTTTTAAACATTTTTTTACGTGGTAGAGCTATGCTGCAGGTATATTGGCAGTAGGTATATCTGTAACACAAATGGATCGGCTCGACTGGGTAAGGACAACACTATCACAGAATACCAACGTAAAATATCACCTTAATGCTGCTGTGTTCAGTATGGTGAATGTAGAGAACGGGAGACCCTTTTTCCTGGAAACGAGGCATTACATCTTATCCTGACGGGTGAAAACGCATCTGCATTTTGATTCGTAATCGAAAAAAGATGTAGATATCCATGGGCCGCAGCAACCACTTACCATCAGGTGGACTGTGTGCTCGTCAGTCACCGTATCCTATAAAAAAACTGAAGTGACAAATAAACTTACGGTCTACTTGATGGTAATGGCATCTATAACTTTATATAAAAAATGCTACACATGCGTTGTCAGCCCTGAGGACTAAGTTGGATTGCTTCTCAGTAAACATTTTGAGAAAGATTGCGACAACATCCGACGCCGACGGATGATTATCTATATACTTGACCACATCCTCCCAGTTATTTTGCACATCATTAACTTCAAAAAATATGGCAAATACCCCCCTATGAATGTAACAAAGAGACGGCCCCCAGTCCCCGGCGGCCCCGCTATTCCTGGCTACGGTGGCGACCATGGTAACGGCGGGGCAGGGGGTGCTAAGAATCTCCGGTGGAGGTTCGGTTGCCACCTACGACGACTCGACCTGGCAACGTACAACGCACGCACCCTGAGGACTGACGAGAAGATCGTGGAGCTGGAAGAAGAGATAGACAAGTTGCGCTGGCATATTATAGGATTATCCGAAGTCCGAAGAGAGGGGGAGGACACGGTAATCCTCGAATTCGGCAACTTGCTCTATCACCGGGAGGGCGACCATCTGTCCCAAGGAGGTGTCGGATTTATCGTCCACAAGTCTCTCATTAACAACGTTGTAAAGATCGGGAGTGTGTCGACGAGGGTTGCGTACCTTATACTCAGAATCACCAAACGGTATTCGTTGAAGGTCATACAGGTTTACGCACCAACCTCGGCACACCCCGATGAGGAGGTGGAGGAAATGTATGAGGATATCTCTAGAGCCATGCATTCCTCCAAAACCCAATATACGGTGTTAATGGGAGACTTCAATGCAAAACTAGGCACAAGAGGGAACGGTGAGCTGAAAGTAGGGAAATTTGGAATAGGGCAACGGAACCCAAGGGGCCAACAGCTGGCCGACTTCATGAAGAAAGAGGGACTCTTTATGATGAACTCTTTCTTCAAGAAGCGGCCCAACAAGAAGTAGACCTGGTCGAGCACCGACGGTTCGACAAAAAATGAGATTGACTTCATTATGACGACCAGACGACAACTGTTCAGTGATGTCTCAGTGATCGCGAGGGTGAAAACCGGCAGCGATCACCGAATGGTTAGAGGCACACTGAACGTTAACGTTAAGTTGGAGAGGTCTCGTCTGATGAAGTCAACGCTCCGTCCCGCTCGTGCTCTGTTCCAAAATTCTGAAACCTTTCAGCTCGAGTTACAAAACCGTTTTCAGTGCCTAGAAGACTGCAATGAAGTGGACGATATGAATGACAAACTCGTGGAAACTGTCCATGCGGTCGGAGCTAAGTTCTGCAAGACCCACCGCAGAAGAACACAAAAACTCTCCGATCACACTCTTAATCTTATGGCTGTTAGACGGGAGATGAGGCTACATTCTTTAACAGATTTGACAGCATACAGGCAACTGAACAGACAGATCTCCAAATGCATGCGGCGGGACTTGCGCAACTTCAATACAGCTCGTATTGAAGAAGCGATCGAGCGGAACCAAGGCTCCAAAGTCTTTGCCAGAGATCTGTCTGCCAGAAAGAGCCAACTGTCAAAGCTGAAGACCGTTTCCGGGGCACCTGAGATTTTGAGTGAGATTGAGAGGTTCTCTGGGCAGCTGTACACGTCATCGTTGGAGCCACACGCAAGTGTGAGTAACGATCCAAGAGCGAGTCTTATCCGACATTATTCCGAAGATATCCCGGACGTCAGTCTGAGCGAGATTAGAATGGCTCTCCAACACCTTAAAAACGGCAAGGCCCCAGGCGAGGATGGAATTACAGCGGAGCTTCTGAAAGTGGGTGGAAGACCGGTACTTGAAATCCTTCAGCGGCTCTTTAATTCCGTCCTCCATGGTGGCATTACACCAGAGGCGTGGATCAGAATTGCGGTGGTCTTGTTCTTCAAGAAAGGTTACAACGCTCTCTTAAAGAACTACAGACCGATATCCCTTCTGAGCCGCGTTTACGTGATGTTTTCGAGAG
Source organism: Parnassius glacialis (assembly GCA_033319125.1). NCBI lineage: Eukaryota > Metazoa > Arthropoda > Insecta > Lepidoptera > Papilionidae > Parnassius > Parnassius glacialis. Next base: position 5,274,185 of record JAVANC010000025.1, read on the forward strand.
TCATTACAAATCGTCTCGCGGGCAGACTTGACGACTTCCAGCCTCCCGAACAAGCCGGTTTCCAAAAGGGCTTTAGCACCATAGACCACATACATACCCTACGGCAAATTGTACAGAAGTCCGAAGAGTACAATTTGCCACTATGTCTGGCGTATGTGGACTATGAGAAAGCCTTTGATTCCGTCGAAATTTGGGCGGTGCTGCAGTCCCTTCAGCGGTGCCAAGTTGACTGTCGGTATATCGAAGTGCTGAAGTGTTTGTACAGTAGAGCTACGATGGCTATCCGAGTACAGAACTAGAGTACAAAACCTATCCAATTGCAGAGAGGTGTAAGACAGGGTGATGTTATATCCCCGAAACTCTTCACCGCTGCATTGGAAGACGTTTTCAAGCTTCTGGACTGGAAAGGATACGGTATTAACATCAATGGCGAGTACATCACTCACCTTTGATTTGCCGACGATATAGTCCTTATGGCAGAATCGCTGGAGGACCTAAGCACTATGCTCAATGACCTCAATAGTGTCTCCCAACGGATAGGTCTTAAGATGAACATGGACAAAACAAAGATTATGTTTAATGTCCATGTCACACCTATGCCGGTAGTTGTTGGGAGCACTAAGCTCGAAGTTGTTGACGAGTATGTTTACCTGGGACAAATAGTCCGACTAGGTAAGTCCAACTTCGACCGAGAGGTCAATCGACGGATTCAACTCTGCTGGGCAGCGTTCGGGAAGCTACGACACATCTTCCCGTCAGACATACCTCAAAACCTTAAAACGAAATTGTACAACCAGTGCGTGTTGCCAGTGATGACTTACGGAACTGAGACGTGGTCCTTCACTGCTGACCGTATGAGGAAGCTTAAGGTCGCTCAGCGAGCTATGGAGAGGGCTATGCTCGGAGTTTCTCTGCGTAATAAACTTAGGAATGAGGTTATCCGCAGTAGAACCAGAATAACCGACATAGCCCAACGGATTAGTAAGCTGAAGTGGCAGTGGGCCGGCCATATAGCTCGAAGATCCGACAACCGATGGGGAAGAAAGGTTCTCGAGTGGCAGCATCGTACCGGTAGGCGAAGTGTAGAACGTCCCATTACGAGATGGAGTGACGACCTGGTAAGACATGCAGGAAGTCGATGGATGCAGGTGGCTCAGGACCGTGCTTTGTGGCATTCTTTGGGGGAGGCCTATGTTCAGCAGTGGACTTGTGAAGGGCTGTAATGATGATGATATATATATATATATATATATATATATATATATATATATATATATAATATCTTCATAAATTTTTCTTGATGATGAAGTAATTTTCGTTCGTAAGGATAAATAGGCCGTGCCTAATAATAACGCTCATTAATCACTTTTAAATTTTCAATATTTTTTTGTCACGAAATACCTAATTATGGCTCATGTATATGGTATGACATATGGTATCACGGAATTTTTTTTAGACGGAGTAATGATCTATATTTTTCTAGAACATTGTATTTACGTATCTCTAACGATAACACCAGCGTACGCGGATAAATCATTTCGGGAGTGCTTTTACTTCTGACTTACTTAACAAATATCCATATTTAAGGCTGTCTGGGTGATATAGCTTAATGCTAGATAGCCTATACTATTACACATGGATTTGGCTATAATATACAAAAAGAATTTTTCAAATCGGACTGGTAGTTCCAGAGATTAGCGCGTTTAAACAAACAAAAAAAAACAAAAAACTTTTCCGCTTTATTATATTTAAATAATTTATTTTATATAATTTTTGTTATGTAACATTTATATCTTATGTATTTTATAATACAATTTTTTAAATTATTTTACTTTAATATTTTCATATTGACTTTTTACTATACCTATTTCATTCTATTTCTGCATCAACCCAAGGTAGGCTGATAGAGAATGCCTTAGGCATTAAGTCCGCCTATTTACCGCGTGTGTATATGAAATTTTAAATAAATAAATAACTTTTCGCAATGCTCATTGTAGGAGATAGCATCACCATGCCATCGGCATAAAGTTCTTGACACATACACCATCCATATAGCAGCCTACAGGCATTCCGATGAGGCCCTCTATCAGCTCGTTTACGCACTGGTTGAAAAGCAGAGTCCAACCCTGATATAACTTTCTAGCTTGAACGCATCCGAGAGATCATTTACCCACCTCTCTAGGTTCTCCTGATCTAGGTAGCAATATTTAAAAAGAAAAGAAATTAAACTCTGTCAACAATCCTGTCTTTCTTGACTTAAGCCACAGTTTATCAAATATAATAATTACCAAATAAAAAGCCCGCGAAAGGTCAAACAATCAAGCATAGACGAGAGTGTGTAAATGAATCTAGCACTTAACAGCACTCGTATGCTTTAGACTCATAATGGCCGTCTCTGTTGACATTTCGGTCGGAACACTAAATTGAGCTTTATGTACGTATCTCTTCAAGCGCTTTCGCTATAGTGATGATTAGCAAAATTAGCCTACAGTTAGACCTGTCCAACACATTCTTTACTACGGGTACCAAAAAAGTTCTCATCAGGTACTGAGTTTAATATGAATGACTTAAACATTAACAAAATTAAAGTACCAGTACTTACTTACTTCTTTACGTGGTAGAGCCATGCTGCAGCTATATTAGTAGTATAGTTGTAGCACGAATGGGTCGGCTCGACCGGGGAAGGACCACGCTCTCAAAGAATACCGGCGTAAAATAGCAGCTTAACGCTGCTGTGTTTCGTATGGAGAGTGTAGAGAACCGGAGACCCTTTTTACTGGAAAGGAGGCATTCCATCTTAGTTCTCACGGGTAACAACGCATTTGCATTTTAATCCGTAATCGAAGATATATGTAGATGTCTATGGGCTACAGCAACCACTTATCATCAGGTGGACTGTGTGCTCGTTTGTCATCCTTATCCTATAAAAAAACTTGGGACAAGTGGTATCCCGCAGGTGTTTGATATTGAGACCATCGTGTCCAGGGGTACATCGTTTTATTAAGCTGATAATTTGTATAACTTATATCATTGGCCAAAATGACCACAGATGCTGCGCCTTAATCTACTATTACCGGTACTATCATAAGTAGTTTGGTATAACAAAACTACTTTTAAATACAAACAGCTTTCTGTATTCCAAGATTCAACTGTGAAGCGTCCGTTATTATGCAGATTAACTAGGTAAAGTGCAGCAGATATTTGCTGCTTTAAGTAAAATTTCCTACGTTAACGGATCGCACATTTAGATTATCTAGCTAATGCGCACATTAACGCAATCCACATTCTAACGGTAACATGGACACTCAAACTTTGAATATTGTTCACTTTGATGTACGTTGAAAGAGGAATACTGGATGACAAAGTGCAAACGTGTGTTTAATTTGCATACATAAGCAAATGCCCGTGTTAAATAGGTACTTAGCGACTTTGTGGCTATTTGCGTATTTGAAGCAATTAGAAGTCTGGCGTCAGTCTAATGGATAGTAATAGATGTGTGCAACTCAACTCTAAGCTTCACATAATATGTAGATTACTTAAATTTCAGCCGCTAAACTGAGGGTCAAAAGAGATTAGGTTGCACACGGCTCACATATCTTAACCCTTTCGCTGTCCCGTGCACTACATATAGGTCATTGCTATTGTCTTACTATTGTGTTTTAAAACCGGACAGTGAACGTGTTAATATCATCCTCAGGCCACTAAAAACTTATTCGTCCACAAAACGTAGTAACAATTTCCAACTGTGAAGTGGTATACACGGTATAATTGTAAACGTTTTCAGATTTTCATATTTTTCTTTCATTTAAAAAAAAACTTTACCCCCAAACTAGGATTTTCTGCTGCATCGTGGAGGCAGTTTACAAACAAAAACTGCAAAAGGACAAACATCCAGACCCGAAACAATTATTTGTAGATCATACAAATACTTGTTCCGTGTGGGATTCGAACCCACGGCCCCCAGCGCAGCAACTCATTGCTAAGCCACTGCGCCACCGAGCCGTCAATTATACCGTTAATTCGTTTGCTGTCAATGCAGCGCGACTCAACGAGTACGATTTTATATTGTTATGGAGTAAGATAACAAACAAGCACACAGTTCACCTGATGGTAAGTGCATGCTATGACTCATAGACATTTACATTTACCTTCGATTAAAAATCAAACCTAAGAATAAGACGAAATGCCCCATTTCAAGTAAAAAGGATTCCCGGTTCTCTACACTCACCACACGAAACACAGAAGCATTACGCTGTATTTCATTCGTGCTACAAGCATAATATAGATGCAGCGTGTCTCTACCACGAATAAGATCTATTATAATATAAAAGGGCTAACCAAATTCATTTATTAAATTATCACAGACCTTCACAAGTCCACTGCTAAACATAGGCCTCCCCCAAGGAATGCCACAAAGCGCACAGCACACCTGCAAATATAGGTTTATATATATATTAATTAAATTCAAAACTTGTCGCGCAATTATTACCTGAGGCATAATACTGTCGTAGAAAAATGGGGATTAAGTTTTAAATTAAATTCGAAAAGCTGCCGTACGGTAATTGAACACTAACCGGAAGTACAAGAAAGCTTTGCTTAATTAAAAGTTGTTGTGACTTAATTTTGAGTCATTCATTTTAACGACACTGCGTGTTTTCACAAGAGCAGGTAATTTTTTATTTTATTTATTTTAAATTAAAAAGAAAATTGCAGGAAATTTAGCAATCTTCCTCCATCCATCCATCAACGCATATTAAAGTCAACTACTGAACATAGGTATAACCTTAGATTTAAAGAGAAATTCCATCGTAGTCCTCAGGGGTGACAACGCATCTGCGTTTTGATCCATAATCGAAGATAAATGTAGATGTCTACAAGCCACAGCATCCACTTAACATTAGGTGGACTGTGTGCCCATCAGCCCCATTTTATAAAAAAAGATTGAAACCATCTAAAAATAATCAACAAATCTTTTATATTGTCGCAGCTACAAAATCAATAGTTTCTTCTAACATTTTAGACGTGGTAGACCCACCATCCATTCACATAAAAAACTCCACTGCTGATCATAGGACTCAGCCACAGATTGTCTCAAAGGGGGGGGGGGGGGGATATTTTCCATATTTGCCGCGCTGGGCAGGTGGTTTGGCAAACTCATTTTTTTATTTTTTTATTCTTATTATGTAGACGCCACTGCCCATGTCCTGGTTTATTTTCCTCTGTCGCCTCTTACAGCACCAACGGAACGATATCGCGAAGTACTTACGTACTTATTTTTATTTATTTATTTATTTGCCACACCAACAAAATATACAAGCTTTCTAAGAGCAGACAATAAATAATTTAATGCTTAGTGATACCTCTTTTATAGGTGTAAACTACATGAATATTGAGCGACATACTCACATTGCTTTTTGCTTTATAAATAGTTATCTTAAAGGGAACATTGCAATAAAAACAATACAAATCAGATTTACAAATACACATTTCTTAAACATTACGTTTTGCTTACGAAAATATAAAACAATACCAAAACTTTAATGCCAAAGAATTAGAATGTTATTATATTATTATATATGAAAAAAATGTTTATGAATCAATAAAAGAATGAAAACATTGTCAGTGTAATGTCAATGATAATTTCAATTAGAATTATTAATTAAAAAAAAATTACAATTATTAAAATACAATTATTAAGATTAAAATTATTTTATACAGTAATAAAAAAAGAAACATTAAAAAGTAACACAATAAATATTTTAAAGAACGTTTATGAGTTGAGACACTAACCTTTTAAAGCGACAGAAGGGGTCTGAGAAAATATCCATAGTTTGTGTCTTTCGACGTTTTTTCGAAGAACATGGACCACCTTTGAATATAATTTGTTCACTCCCGGTATTACCAATATCTTTGCTATGTATCTTTACTACCTCGTTGGTCTAGTGGTTGCAGTAGTACGACTGCTGATCATGAGGTCCCGGGTTCAAATCCCGGGTCGGGCCAAAAAATCAGTTATTGAGTTTTTCCATCAAGAAATTCTCAGTAGCGGCCCGGAGTCGGGAAGTTGGCGGTGTTTCACCCCCGTGCCTCGGAAAGTACGTAAAGCCGTTGGTCCTGCGCCTGATCTCTCTCCGGTCGTGTCGGTTTACCGTCCCATCGGGCTATGAGAGTGAGTGAATAGAGAGTGCACCTGTGCTTGCGCATACACTTGGGTACTATAATCCTGTCCTGCGCCGATGGCTAGTCTCCGTTGAAACTGGCCGCCGTGGCCGAAATTCGGTCAGGAGTACATTATTATTATTATATTATTATGTATCTCGTTGTAACTCCTCATTAATCTGTTTAGAGGAGCATAATGGCCTAAATGCGACCGTGCTAACTTTGTGACAAATGGGGTGTATTTCTTATACCTGGGCGATCTTCTGGGAATAGAAAAATTAATATGAGATATAACGTCTGGAGCGTCAATGTAGCTATTTATCATTTTGTAGAGGAACAAGATGTCCGACATCCCTCTGCGCTCAACGAGAGGTTTCATATGAAAGTATTTCAAACGATCATTATAACTAGGCAAGAGCTTTGCTAAATTACAACTGTACGCCAAGTGCCAGAGGAATCTTTTTTGTACACCTTCTATACGCTTTTCGTATACGTCATAGTGCGGGTTCCACACCAGGCTGCAGTATTCTAAGGTACTACGCACAAGTGACGTATAGATTGCGATTTTTGTGCTCGGATTTTTAAACTCCGTACAGGTACGTAAGACAAACCCCAAGGTATTGAAGGCTTTTTTAGTAATGCTGTCTATATGTAAGTTAAATCGCAATTTGGTATCAAGAATTACACCCAAATCTCTAATATTATCAACCTCTTTTAATGACACATCGTCAATAAAATAATATCTAGTCACTGAGAGCTTTTTTCTAGTGAAGCATACTACGTGGCATTTGTCAATATTCAAGCTCATACCATTAGATTTGCGCCATAATAATAGATTGTCCAAGTCATTTTGAAGCAGCAATACATCCTCTAATGAATTTACTGATTTAAAAAACTTGAAATCATCGGCGAACATGTAAAACTTAGAATTTTGGAAACACTTACCGATATCATTAATAAAAACGTTGAACAGCATGGGACCCAGATGGGATCCTTGAGGAACTCCGGATAAAGCAGTAAAAAAGCCAGATTTGAAACCCCCAGCTACCACCACAGACAGTCTATTCGTTAGGTAAGATCTGAATCAGTGCAAGAGATTACTGCCTACACCGACACATGATAATTTGTGCAATAACATATCGTGACTGACTTTATCAAAAGCCTTACTAAAATCAGTGTATATGACATCGAAAGACTGCGCATTATCAATACCTTCGGCCAGTCCTTCAACAAAGGATATCAGATTAGTCGTGGTGGGGCGGGCTTTCATAAAACCGTGCTGTTCCGGCGCAGTTAAGTGTCTTAGATGCCAAGACATTATAGGGCACAGTAGTTTTTCAAAGACTTTAGCAAACACTGTAATAATTGATATTGGCCTATAGTTTTTCACTAAGTTTATATCATCTCCTTTGTGTAACGGTATAACAAGAGAAGTTTTCCAAGCGCTGGGAAAAGTTTCAGAACAGAGAAATTTATTAATTATCAAGGACAGAGGTAAAGCTAGAGCACCAGCACATCTTACAGCAAAGATAGATGGTATTCCATCTGAGCCAGCGCCTTTACCACTAAATACTAAATATCAAGTCTCTTTAAGACTCTAAATACTTGGTCTTTAATCACTGAAATACCAGTAATATAGTTAGAGGCGGGGGATTTATCTGCATAGTGCTTGTCTGGAATGGATAGTGTATCAATATTTTAGACTGAAGAGAACTGTGAAGCAAAGAGTTCACAGATATCCGGGCCAGTAGTGGCAAGAGTAGTTCCAGAAGACATTTGGGCTGGGTAGATACTACGACTGCCTCTTATGTGCTTAATGAAACTCCATAGTAGCTTAAGATTTCATTTCAAAGATGTCTTTAATCGTAGCAAATAAGTTTTATAATTCTGATTAAGTAATTTCGTACATCTATCTCTAAGTAGTTTAAAGGTCAATAAATCCCGAGGGTTGTTAAACTTACGGTGTTTAGTTCTTTATTTATATTTTTCCTTGATTACCTTTTTTAACGTGTTTGAAAACCATATGGGATATTTCTTATTATTACGAGGTTTGGATTTGGGTACATGTTTAACTATGAAGGATTGAAGGACTTTATAGAAATGTGCTACCATGTCATCTACGTTTTCATAACGCGACAATTCGTCTTCCCAGGATATAATATTCAATTCATTTATAATTTTAATATAATCAGCTTTATAAAACATAAATTAGGGGTTCGTGCTTGGTTAGGAGATAATTGTCACATTTAAGTCCCACACAGAATTCGATAGGAGGATGCAACGGGTCAATCACCGATAATGGGTCGGTACTTACGTAAAGGCGGGTGATATTCAATGTACTCATTATCAGATCTAACAGTTTGTCTTTATTGTTAAAACAGGAATAGTGCTGAGCTAGATTATTAAGAGACATGAAATCAACAAGCATGTTATTAAGCAGACTATTGGATGTTGCAGGTTTGAGTGTGTGACTGACAGTCTTAGTCCAACATAAGCTACTCAAATTGAAGTCACCAAGTATAATAGTGTTTCCACTGTGGTTTTCTAATATGCGATTGGCATTACTAATAAAATGCTTAAGTATATGCATTTTTACTGGAGGAGGGATATATACGCCACAGATGTACAGGTGTCTGTCTTTATTAAAGCTATCATGCATTTCCACTTTAACCCATACATCCTCACAATCTGACTCCAGCGCACACAAACGGCACGATTTAAAGCGTTTAGAGACAGCAAGGAGAACACCACCTCCCATTTTTTCACCATGAAACCCGCTGTTTTCGCGATTGCGTCTGTAGACCGTGTAACGGTCATCAAATAATTCATTATCAAAAATTGTGCCATTCAACCATGTCTCTGTGAAAACAATAATGTCAAAATTACAACAAACTACATTATTAGACAGATCAATAGTTTTTGTTCTCAGACCCCTAACATTTTGGTAGTAACAAGTAAAAGTGCCTTTTAGTACAAATATAGCAAATATAGCGTAATCACGACAAACGATTCAAAAGGTCAAGGTTCTTTACATGGACGTAGTTTGACTCTTCATTTTGCGCATGAATATCTTACCATCACGCACCCATACAAACTTGTAATTCAGTTCGCGGGCTTTGGTTCGCGCAGCAGCGTGCAAGCTCTTATTTTCAGGGGAGAGATGCTCCATGACATAGATAGCAGTCTTCTTATCTCCTTCGATGCCTAAGTGGCTCGAATTGAGTTTGTCGTCCCGATTGGTTTTATTGAAACGTGCGGTCGCAGCAAGAAAATCGTCGCGCAGGCGCGGACTGCCGAATTTCACTAAGATGGATCGAGGGCGAGGACTTGAGCTATTAATTTTGGCTAGTCGAGACTGCCTGACTGTCGAGATGAATATGTGACTCAGTGATGGGGCATTTTATAACTTTGCCCAGTTGCACTACAGTGTTGATAAGATTCTCCTGCCTATTTTCAGGTACACACTGGATTTCAATATTTGATCTGCGTGATTGTTGGTCTATTTGGGCGTATTGTTATCGTGACGATAAGGATAAATTATTTGCCCGCAAAGATTCTGTCTCAGATCTCAGTTTCTCAATCATACTAACGTGTGCGGCATTGTTAGCCTTGATTTTTTCAAGCTCTTCGTTAAAATGTGCAATAGATACTTCGAGGGAAGACATTGCGTTTTGAACCTCTAAAAGATGCGGGTGAATCTGTTGGTCGAACAACTGTTGCAGCTCTTCTCGGATGATGTCTCGAATGCTATTAGCCGACAGACAAGAACAGTTTGTAGTGGTGGTGCGTGCCTTGCCGTGCTTTGTAACGTAATCAGGCTTCGGCGACGAGGGCGGGTTACTACGAACTGGAGTGTTTGTGTTGTCGCCTTTACGTTCCTTGCAGCGGCACTGTACGCAAATCCAGTTTGATTTTTCTTCTTGCGACATCTTGTTGTAATCTTTCGAACTAATGTTCATGCACAAGAGATGATAATATGCAGCACAGCGTGAACAGAGCAGGACAGGAACATTATACTTACACCACCATTACACGGTAGTAATGTTACTTTCATTAAATAAATCTAAATAAATAAAAGCCTAGAAACGTTTCTAATCGAGAGCAAAGGTATTGTCTTGTTTTATAAAACGCTCCTTTCTAACGTCTAAGCCGTCATTTTTTGCCTAGAGTCTATTGGATAGGTTTAACCGCCCTCTTAACAATTTCTGGCGCCAAATAGCAGGTTAGCACCCCTGCCCCCCTGCAGCCGTTATTTTTTTTAAAGTTGCAGCCTATATATGTCCCTGTGCATAAGCCTCCTAATCTCAAAGAGGAATATAGAGCAATTAGCCGTCACGCTTTTTACGGACGTCACATGTGTTCAAAATATTTTATGCCTCAGGCACGTTTCCTCACCATTTTTTCCATCACCGTCGAACACGTTTATGGCGACCGATTTAGCGTACTGTATTGTGTTACTTGTGTTATTATAATACTATATTTGAAAACATAACATCTCTACTCTCCACTCTATTGGAAACCTACCTCTATTCCTTCCAAGAATATTTAAGTTGAAAATTTAAAGAAAACAAACATCATTAAGTACAAAAGTTTTTCAATACACACGACTGCGGTATTCTTAATGAGAACATACAGTAAATAATTGTTACGAAAATAACGCCAACATTATTAATTCATTGTAGATAATATCTGTATATAAAAAGCAATTATTGTCCGTTAGTCTTGTTAAAACTCAAAAACGGCTCGACCAATTTTGAGATAATACAACCTCTTGAGGGCCGATAAATTAGTTAAATGGTTAAATTCATCTAAATGCAAGACTTCTTCAGGCCCGACGAAAAAAAGTATGCAACTACCTATCCATGTCAGAAAGTACTATTTGGCAACTATATTGTTTTTTTAATATAAATATAGCGGCATGTATTTTTAAGAAGTGTTAAACAAACTTAGTCCACCTGATGGTAAGTGGCTACTGCAGTCTCTCTATACATACATACATACATACATACAAATAAATAAAATTGAAGTGTCTGTTTGTAATGTTAAAATAACAGCTTTTTACTAAATACATATGAAAGTATAAACGGTACTTATAACAAAAAAAACCAATATTTAAAATTTCAGACAGAGCAGTTTTTCTGTCTGTCTGTTTGTTCCGGCTAATCTCCGAAACGGCTGGACCGATTTTGACGAAATTTTCACTGGCAGATAGCTGATTTTGAAGGAACAACTAAGGCTACTTTTATTTTAGTAACAGAATTAGGGTTACGCGCAAAAAAAAATTAATCCCATGAAGTCCAATCGTAACAAATTCCACGCGGGCGATCGCCGGGGTCAACTTGTTTATAATAAAAACACAAGAAAGAAAAAGAAAAGTTCATGGACCCATGGAGTATCTATGGAACGTATAGGACCCTTTTTTACTGGAAAAGAGGCATTCCATCTTAGTCCTCACGGGTGACAACGCATCTGCATTTTGATTCTTTATTGAGGATAGATGTGGATGTCTATGGGTCACAGCAACCACTTACCATCAGGTGGGCTGTGTGGTTGTTTGTCACCCTATCATATAAAATAAAAATATGCCGACACGAACGACGACAGAAGGAAATGGAAACAGATGGTATTGGCAGCAGCATCTTCCTGATAGCAACTCATAATTATAACAAACTGCGGTTGCCAACCCGCCTGCCAAGCGTGGCAACTATGGCAAAATCTCACCTTTGGGGAAACCGATGTTCAGTAGTTGAGTTTTATAGTTTGTAAAAGAGGGCTGGATGATGGTTCTACATACATATAATCACGCCTCTTTCCCGTAGGGGTAGGTAGAGACCACTTCTTTCCACTTGCTACGATCCTTACATACTTGTTCTGCTTCGTCCACTTTTATTATTCTCTTCATACATGCTCTACGGTTTAGGGTGCTTTTGACCTGGCCTTTTTTTAATACGTCCCTGATTTGGTCTAGAAATGTTCGCCTAAGTCTACCCCTTTCAACACTTTCATTCACACTCGCCTTGTACACTTTTTTCGTCAATCGTTCTTCATTCATTCTCTCGACATGGCCAAACCATCTCAGCATACCTTTCTCAACTTTAGTCACTACATCTTCTTTCAAACCACAACGTTTCCTTATCTCACTATTTCTTATCCTGTCACTCACTTTAACTCCTATCATACTTCTTAATGCTCTCATCTCAACTGCATTTATTCTGCTTTCATGTTTGTTCTACCATACCCAACTTTCACTTCCGTACATGAGTGACGGAAACAACACCCCTCATGCACAGCCAAACGAGCCTTGTTAGAGACCTTCCGACTGCTCATAAAGGAGTGCAAAGCTCCATTCTCCAAGTTTCCTGCATTCACTCTTCTTTCGATATCACTCTCACACTTTCCATCTCTTGTAAACTTTGAACCCAGATACACAAACTCTTTCACCTGTTCAATTTGTTCATCTCCAATCACGATATTGCAGTCTGTCACTCCTTCATCTCTTTCAAACACCTTCACTTTCGTCTTCCTTATATTCATCTTCATTTCTTTTCTAACAAAAGCTCCACTCATAGCAGTTACCATCTCCTGCAACTCCTCGTCCGAAGATGCAAGTGATAGTTCTACTACGTATAAAATGTTATCAAAACCCTTTTTTTATAGGATAAGGGTGACAATCGAGCATATAGTCCACCTGATGGTAAGTGGTTGCTGTGCTTCGTAGACATGTACATCTTCGATTACGAATCAAAATGTAGATGCGCTGTCAACCAAGATGACTAAGATGGAATGCCTCGTTTCCAGTAAAAAGGGTCTCCGGTTCTCTACGCTCACCATACGAAACACAGCAGTGTTAAGCTGCTATTTTACGCTGGTAATCTGTGAGGGCGTGGTCCTTCCCCGGTCGAGCTGACCCATTCGTGCTACAACTATACTATTAATAGCTACAGCATGGCTTTTCCACATCGTGCATAAGTAATCTTTACTTAAATAAACAATATTTGCTGCAAAAATGTAAAAGATTTTGTAAAATAAGTAGATAACAAATAAGATTGCAATTTATCTAAATCTGCTACTACGGAGAACTAACGGATGTTCCCCGACCGCAATTCTTCTTGAGTAATGCAAATTATTTGCGCGAATTCAAGCATAAAAATTTTCACACAATTTTCACCGCGAATAAGAAGGAATAGTTCGTAAAATCATTTAAAAAAAAACTTTTGTTATTGTAATGGCAAGAAATAGAAATAGAAATTTTTCATTCAATGTAGATTATAAATAATACTTATTGAAAGTCACGCTAATGTTTAATTTATCACTGGTTCGGAAAATACATCTGTCCTCGGAAGTACCACCAAGATGCCGAACGGGCCTTTTTTATTATAGGATAAGGGCGACAAACGAACACACAGTCCACTTGATGGTAAATGGTTGCTATGACCCAAAAAAAATATTTTTTGAAAATAAAAATGATGTAAAATTAACAAGTCAAAACATATTAGAAATAGAAAGATAGCGATAACCTCATTCCCAGGGGTTATTATCATCCCTAAATTCCTTAATATTATAGTAATGCTATTTATACAATCTTTCGATACGAGGTTGCCACCAGAATATATGTATTTTGGGCACAAATGAAATTAAATCAAGTTCAAAACAGTTTCTCAATTTTCTTGTGAATAAAGTCGTGCAGTGCGTTAAGAATGCAATGTATTTTATGCAACGAAATAGATATTGCGGAGCAGAACTTAGATCCTTACTCCAATAGCGGTAAAATTGAAAACGTCTGGGAACATTTTCTGGTAGAGTGATTAAAGGAAATGTATTTATTTATAAAACTGAAGTAACAAACGAATTTAAAAGTCAACTGGTAGTAAATGGTCACTTCAGTTCATGGAGCGGCTAACTTCAAACAAAGAACAGATGCCTTGTCACCTCTGAGGACTAAGACTAAGGTTTACATGCTGCTAGGCATTTCAGCCTAGCAGCCTGTAAACCTGTTATACTGGTTCACTATACTCGTTAGACCGGAACACAGGCATTATTTCTGGCGACAGAAAACGGTAAAAGGATAGTGCTTACTTAAACTGAAAATTAATTTGACGTAGTTATGCAAAAAGGATCCAACCCGAGTTTGTGTCAAAAAATGTTGACTTGAAAAATAATGTTTGTGGTCTATACTATTATGTGATGTAACAATTTTAGCAAACGTAACACAAATAAGAAGAAAAATTACAAACAGACAGAAACCATACCGATAATTTGTTTTTATATTTGAAGTATGGATACTTCAAATATCATAAACTCAAATTAACTTAATGCGGGTTGGATCCTTTTTGCATAACTACGTCCAATTTAAACAAAACTAATTTTTACCTCCAGTCTGGAGGTAGCCGTGGTTAACTATGACATTAGGACGTTATACACCTCAGTCTCCCCCGTGACCATGGGTGCTGTAAAGTGCTCGAAACTTTGGGAATATGATGAATTTATTTGCATAATAAGGTGTGCCCTTATAATTAATGAACGAGGATATAAATAGCAACAGTCAGACCGACTGTGTAGCTATAATTGAGATCAGCATTATCATTGCAAAACTGAAATGTACGAACTTACAGCATGTCCCTTTAAGCATTGTAAAATGTTGCGTGGTAGAGCCATGTTGCAAGTACCTTTGTTATACTTGCAACGTTGCTTGCTGTTAGTAGCAGAATCGGTGAACTCGACCGGGAGAGAACCGCACTTTTTCAGAATACCAGCGTAAAATAGCAAATTTATGCTGCTCTGTTTCATGTGGTTGTTTTTTAATACAGTCATTACGAGGTAGCTAACTATTTAGTTTAAAAGTTAAACAAAGAGTTATTTACAGGATGTGATGTTCCAACATTTTTATTTTTATTGATATTTGAAAATATCAATTGACGAACCTTTTCAGACGACAGTCGAGTTCTTTTGTCACTAATTGACATCGTCGAGTAATCTATACAAATAAATAAAATGAAGTGTCTATGTGTAATGTCAACATAACAGCTTTTTAATAAATGCATATGAAAGTAAATATAAAAATGTATATAAATATAAAAACAATTTTTAATGTTTTGTTTGTCTGTTTGTTTCGAATAATTTTCAAAATGGCTGGCCTGACTTTGACAGGACTATCACTGGGAGATAGCTGATGTTATAAGTAACTTAGTCTACTTTTATATTTTATTCCGCGCAAGAAACTTCAACTCATCGCGTCGCGGGAAATAGCTTATATAATCAAAATTATCGACACCTAGGTATTGCATTCAGCAATTAGTGCAATCAATTGTGCAATAACTTATAGTTTTTGAAAGTTACTAAAACAATCGAGTGCGCGATTTATCGTAACAGGTGTTATTTTAATTTTCGATGTAACGTGTCGTTGGATATTTATTCTATTTCACGATGAAGGATTGTCTTTGGTTGTTGTTAAACGTACACATACACATTGTGTTAGTGTGCGTAAGCTTCGGGAGGGCTCAGTCACGATCATGATTCGAACGAATCGCAGTTACACACACAAACGCGCCTGTCAGTACAAATCACTACTACAATCAAGGCGAAACCTTCATCATGATAGAGATTAACTAAACTCACGTCTTTAGATAAACATGGACTAGACACAAGTGGTAAATTTATAAATTTTGTACAATCGACGTCAATATAAATAAAATGTGAACATCACCAATGTTTTCGAAGCCAATTAAATACCCATTATTAAGGATAACTCAAAAACTACTGGTCAGATAGTGATCAAATTTATATGCGACCACATGAGAGCACCAGCTTTCAAATAAAAAAAAGAGTCATAAAAATTGATTTGCCTAGAAAAACGTTCTGAGGCAACACACATAAGAATACATTCGAATTGAGAACCTTTTCCTTTTCTGAAGTTGGTTGAAAATCATGTCTCACGTCCATTTTACAGTTAAACATATGTCGGTAGTTGTTCTAAACACCACGAAGTTGTTGACGAGTACGTCTGCCTGGAACGAAATGTCGTTTAGGCAGGTTTAACTTTGACCAAGGATTAACTGACAGTCAAATTTGGAAAATAATATTATTATTTTGCACTTTTCATATTCAAAATATGTTTAATATGCAATTCGAACGAAAATATTACATTTGTTTTACAACCACAACGAAATGTCCATGATTTGAATATTGTAAAACGATGTAAATCACAACTTTATTATGCATAATTATATGTTATTAAAAATATTGAACATAACTGAATAGCTCACATTCCAGGCTATTCTCCTCTGGAAGCCTTACCCGCTAATGTCATGGAAGTTACGGGTATACTTTCGTTTAAAAGATTGGTAACAACGTTATTCAGAGGTAAACAATAATAAATAGCCTTCCCCGTTCTATATACAACTCGCATTTTTCTTCATATACATATATGGAGAAAAATGCGAGAGTGGACAGTAATTTTGTATGATACATGTGGGAAAAGTAAAAATTGATGCGGTGTTAATATAGGCGGTAAGCAGTTTCAATAATAAGATAAATATGCGATTATCACAGTTATTTAATATTGCGGTGCGTTACGGTGGGAACACAGAACACAATTACTCTTTATGGTGGAAATAAAACGAGCATTCCACGCGGCGTTTTTCACGTAATGTCAGATAACTTCGTTTTGTTCTTGCAGACGATTCAAAGACCGAGTCAAAAGTTAACCAGAAAAGCGAATGCATTCAATTGTTGTACATACGTTCACAAAGTAATTCCACAGACAATACTTTTTTATTAAATTTTATTTATAATAGGTGTTTGCGTCTGTTGTTATATATATGTTATGTTAGTATATTTATAAAATGTATTTACGAGTAGCATAGTTTAACTGTTTTTCTTTCTATGTTTTTTTATTATCCTTAATTTGCAACTACCAACATCCTTATTTATTCTTTCTTAGGGCTGATTGGTTGAGAATGCCATAGGACATCAAGTCCGCCCTTTGTAACTCCTAGTTGAAGTTGTGTTGTAATAAAGGATAAATAAATAAATAATAATGGAGCCGTGGTAGCTCACATGGTTAGCGTTCGCTGTAAATTTTACAGTACGCGAGCAACCCGGGTTTGAGCCCAGCCAGTACCAATGAAATTGATAATTTCAATTTTAAGTGCTCATGTACTAGGTGCTCGGCGGTGAAGGAAACCATCGTGAGTAAACCTGCATGTCTGGGAAATAAGAAAAAAACTTTCAAAGACATGTGAAGTTGACACCATGTAGTGGCGGGGAAGAACACCCACTACACCATACCTTCTCGTGGGTGTCGTGAGAGGCGACAGGGGGAAACTGAGGCAGAAGATGGGCAGCAGCATATTTCTGATAACAGCAAAGCAACAATTAAAACACTGCGGTTGCCAACCAGCTTGCTAAGCGTGGCAATTATGGCAATATACCTCCCATGATGAAAAATACGAAGAGAGAACTCCCAGTCCGCGGCAGTCCCGCTATTCTTGACTACGGTGGCGGCCATGATAACGGCGGGGCAGTGGGTGCTAAAATCTCCGGTGGAGGTTCGGTTGCCACCTAAGAAGACTCGACCTGGCAACATATAACGCACGCAACCTGAGCACTGACGAGAAGATCCTGGAGCTGGAAGAAGAGATAGACAAGTTCCGAGGTCCGAAGATAAGGGAAGGACATGGTAATCCTCGAATCCGGCAACTTGTTCTATTACTGGGAGGGCGACCATCTGTCACAAGGAGGTGTAGGATTTATCGTCCACAAGTCTCTCACTTACATTAAGTTACTTTACTTACGTTGAGTGTGTCGACGAAGGTTGCGTACCCTATACTCAGAATCACAAAATGGTATTCACTGAAGGTGATACAGGCTTACGCACCTACCTCGACACATCACGATGAGGAGATGGAAAAATGTATTTTTTTTATAGGAGAGGGGGCAAACGAGCACGCGGAACACCTGATTGCAAGTGACTACCGCCGCCCATGAACAACTGCAACACCAGGGAGGGAATTGCAGATGCGTTGCCGGCCTTTTAAAAAGGAGTACGCTCTTTTCTTGAAGGTCCCTAAGTCGTATCGGTCCGGAAAAATCGCTGATGGTAATCGATTCCACAAGGAAGTCGTGCGAGGAAGAAAACATCTTCTAAATCGCACAGTGGTGGACCGCCAATCATCCAGATGGTGTGTGTGGTATCAGGAGTTCTGCCGCGATGTGCATTCGTGAAATTTGGCGGCTGGGATTAATCCGAACAATTCCTCAGAGCATTCCCCGTAGTAGATGCGAAACAAAATGTATAGAGATGCAACATCTCTTCGCAGTGCCAATGAATCAAGCCAATCGGAAAGGACTCGGTCATCGACGATTCGAACCGCTCTGCGCTGGATGCGGTCAAGTGACCTTTCACTTGAACTCATCCAGCTGGCACTGGGGATCCCCTGCCCAGAGATGGGAACACCATGTGAACAACAACCATGTGAGGCCGAACCTGCGCCTTGTAAAGTTGCAGGCGGTGTGCCGGCATGAAATACTGTCCCGCTTTGCTGAGCACGCCAATCTTTTTAGAGGCCAATTTGGTCTTCTCTTCCAAGTGACCACGAAACTGCACGTTACTCGATATGTCGACTCCGAGGATTCCGATACTGGCTGAGGCAAGAAGGGGAGTGCCTTGAAAATGAGGAGATACGACAAAGGGATTCTTTTTAACGGTAAATGCGCAAACTTGTGTCTTCTAAACATTAAACTGGACTAGATTTAGTCGCCCCCAATCCGAGACTTTTTTCAGCAAAGATTTGAATTCAAACACAAGTTTGTTCCAGTACTCGGCGACGTTTTCCCGAGAAATATTGGCAATGACGGAGTATAGAGGATCACCAGTGCTGTCATCCGCATAGCAATGAATGTTACCAGTTAGCAACATATCGCTTTGTGCCAAACCCGATCGAAGGCCTTTGTCCAAACTAACGGCCAACACCTCCCCCTTCGACTCTACTGCCTCCGCCCCTCTATGGGTCAGGTAGACCAGAAGATCACCAGCTGATCGACCCCGACGAAAACCGTATTGGCGGTCACTAATCAGCTGGTGATCCTCAAGGTACCGCATAAGCTGGCAGTTAATAATGGATTCCATTATTTTGGAGAATAAGGAGGTGATGATGAAAGGCCTACAGTTCGACGGGTCTGAGCGGTCGCCTTTTTTAGGGATCGCGTGGACAAAAGCTGTCTTCTATGAACTCGGGACTACGCCTTGGGAGTAGGAGTACCGGAAAAGACGCGTTAGGACCGGTGCCAACTCCGGAGCACACGTCCGCAGCACAATTGGGGGATTTTGTCAGGCCCACTCGACTTCTGGATGTCCAGGAAGAGGAGTGCTTTGCGAACCGAGCGCTATGAGAACAGCATATCCGGCATGGAGCACTCACACCGTGGGATGGTCGGCGGTGTTATCCCCCCGTCATCAAGAGTCGAGTTGGACGCAAAAAGGGAGCCTAAAAGGTCAGCTTTGTCTTTTGCGGAATGTGCCAGTGAGTCGTCCTTCCTGTGCAGAGATGGTAGTGATAGCTTACAGAAATTCCCTTGGACAGCCTTGGCGAGAGACCAGAATGCACGGGTTCCCGAAGGAAGGCGAACTAGTTTCTCGCCAATTCTGTGTGTGCTCTGACTTTGCCTTGGCAATAACTCTTTTGAAGGACCTGGAGTCGAAGTTATACTTTTTTTTAAGTGTGCTGGTGTTTAAATCCCGAGTTGCCGAAGCCGCAGCCCAGGCGTGATAACACTCCTGCTTACTGCGTAATGCACTCTTACAGGAGCGACCAAACCAAGGCTGAGATCTGCCTCCGATGGGTACCACAGATGATGGAATAAATAGTTCCATTCCCTGTAGCACCACATCAGTGACAGAGTCAGCAACAGCGCTGGAATCATCTGGCGAGAAGCAAATCCATCCATGGGTAGGATGCAAAGAAAGACCGCATTCCGTCCCAATCCGCCGACCTGTAACGCCAAACACGGCAGCAACCTGCAGAACGCAACCGCGAAAGGAGCGTGAGTGGCACCACACTCCGGATCAGACAATGGTCCGAAGAGCCGAGAGCCGAGGGCATCGACGGAAACCTGATATCCGTCCGGATGAGAGATCAGCAGAAGGTCCAACAGGGATGGTGTATGATCCTCCACATATGGAATCCGCGTAGGCGAAGTAACCAGTTGTGTCAGACCATATGCCAAGGCAAAGTCATAAACAGATCTCCCCGCATGATTAGTTAAACGTGAACCGAGCCATTCGGCGTGATGGGCGTTAAAATCGCCAAGGATCACGATCTCTGCGGATGGGACCTGTAGTAGCAAGGAATCTGTATCCATTTGGACGTGGTCGATGAGTCGGTCTGTTTCAGCATTACCGCTGTGGGACCTATAGAGGCACCCGAAGACGCACGGATGGTCGTCATTGTCTACACAGAACAGATATCCTCTCTGATATATACGCAAACTCCAGCCCGAGGCACAAAAGAGTGCTCCAATTTGTACCCCGGCTGGGAGAGATACGAAGTATCAATTGGAGAGGACACCTACGTCTCGCTCAGAAAGAGCAAGGCTGGCTTTGCCGTCTCGAGATAGTAGTGGACGGCGTTTAGGTTCGAAAGAAGTCCCCTGATCTTGCAGAAATTCACTGTTGCTCAGTTTGCCCCGAGTAGTTATGTTTTTGAGCAGAATTCGCCCCCCCCCCCCCCCCAGAATACGCGGGGCAGCCTGAGCACCTACGCTCAGGAGTGGAAAAACATAGTCATGGGTGCTCAGCGAGGGATTCTCCAGGGGTCACCAGACGAAACTGGGAAGTAGAGCTTCTACTTCACGCCGGTATTCTGTGAGGTCGTGGTACCAACCCGGCTCGAGCCGGCCCATACGTGCAACAGAAAAAACAGCCACGTGGCTCTACCACCGTTTATGTGTGTGCATGAGGATATATCTATGCAATCCTCCAAAACCCACTATACGGTGTTAATGGGAGACTTTAACTAAGCACAAGCAAAACTAAGCACAAGAGAGAACGACGAGCTGAAAATAGGGCAATTTGGAAGAGGGCAACGGAACGCAAAGGGTCAGCAGCTAGTCGACTTTATGGAGAAAGGGGGACACTTTATAGTGAACTCTTTCTTTCAAAAGCAGCCTTACAGGAAGTGGCCTTGGTCGAGCTCCGACGGTTCGACAAAAATGAGATTGACTTCATTATGACGACCAGACGATAATTGTTCAGTGATGTCACAGTGATCGCGAGGGTGAAAACTGGTAGCGATCACCGAATGGTTAGAAGCACACTGAACCTAAACGTTAAGTTGGAGAGGTCTCGTCTAATGCAGCAACGCTCCGTCCGCCTAAAGCTCTAATCCAAAGTCCCGAAACATTTCGGCTCGAGTTAAAATACTATACGTGTCTAGAAGACTGCTATGAAGTGGAAGATATGAATGACAAGCTTTTGGAAACTGTCCATGTGGTCGAAGATATGTTTTACATGACCCGCCGCAGAAGAACACATAAAATCTCCGATCACACTCTTAATCTCATTGCTGTTAGACGGGATGAAAATTAAGCTACAGTATTCATCAGATTTGACAGCGTATAGGCAACTGAACTGACAGATCCCCAAATATATGCGGAGGGACTTTAATACTGCTCGTATCAAAGAAGCGATCAAGCGGAAACAAGGCTCCAAAGTCTTTGCTAGAGATCGGTCTGCCAGAAAGAGTCAACTGTCGAAGCTGAAGTCCAAGTGTGGCAGCGTCGTTTCCGGGATACCTGTGATTTTCAGTGAGATTGATAGGTACTATGAGCAGCTGTACACACCATCGTTGGAGCCACGCGCAAGTGTGAGTAACGTTCCAAGAGCAAAGCTTAACCGAGACTATTCGGATGATATCACGGACGTCAGTCTGAGCATGATTAGAATGGCTCTCCAGCACCTTTAAAACGGCAAGGCCCCAGGCGAGGATGGAATTACAGCGAAGTTTCTGAATGCGGGTGGAAAACCGGTACTCGAAGTCCTTCAGAAGGTCTTTAATT
This sequence comes from Parnassius glacialis, assembly GCA_033319125.1. Classification (NCBI taxonomy): domain Eukaryota; kingdom Metazoa; phylum Arthropoda; class Insecta; order Lepidoptera; family Papilionidae; genus Parnassius; species Parnassius glacialis. The sequence continues at coordinate 5,296,397 of JAVANC010000025.1, forward strand.
CCGTCCTCCATGGTGGCATTACACCGGAGGCGTGGAGCAGAAGTGCGGTGGTGTTGTTCTTCAAGAAAGGTGACAAAGCTCCCTTGAAGAACTTCACACCGATTTCCCTTCTGAGCCGCGTCTACGTGCTGTTTTCGAAAGTCATTACGAATCGTCTCCGCGCAGAATTGACGACATCTAGCCTCCCGAAAAAGCCGGTTTCCGAAAAAGCTTTAGCACCATAGACCACACACATACCCTTCGGCAAATTGTACAGAAGTCCGAGGAGTACAATTTTTTACTATGTCTGGCGTATGTGGACTATGAGACAGCCTTTGATTCTATCGAAATTCGGACGGTGATGCAGTCCCTCTAGCGGTGCCAAAGGGACTGTAGGTTTATCGAAGCCCTGAAGCGTTTATACAGTAGGGCTTCTATGACAATCCGAGTTCAGAACCAGAGCACAAAGCCTATCCAACTGCAGAGGAGTGTATGACAGGGTGACTTGACATCCCCGATACTCTTCGCCGCTGCATTGGAAGACGCTTCCAAGCTTCTGCACTGGAGGGATACAGTATATACAGTATTAACGGCAATAGCGAGTATGATGTACTCGCTATTGCCACCTTCGTTTTGCCGACGGTATATTCCTTATGGCGGCATCGCTCGAGGACTTTAGCACTATGCTTAACGACCTCAATACTGTCTCCCAGCCGATAGGTCTTAAGATGAATATAGACAAAACAAAGATCATGTTTAACCTCCCTGTCACACCTATGCCGGTATTTGTTGGGAGCACTTAGCTCGAAGTTGTTGACGAATATGTTTACCTGGGACAAATATTCCGACTAGGTAAGTCCAACTTCGACCGAGAGGTTAATTGACAGATTCAACTCGGCTGGGCAGCGTTCGGGAGATTACGACACATGTTCTCGTTAGACATATGTCCCTCGAAACCTCGAAACTAGATTGTTCAAACAGTACGTGTTGCCAGTGATGACCTATGGAACTGAGACGTGGTCCTTCACTGCTGGCCGTATTAAGAAGCTCAAAGTCGCTCACCGAGCTATGGATAGGGCTATGCTCGGCATTTCTCTGCGAGTTAGACTTGAAAACGAGGATATCTGCAGTAGAACCAGAGTAACCAACATAGCCCAAAGAATTAGTATGCTGAAGTAGCAATGGGCCGGCCATATAGCTCGAAGAACCCGACAACCGATGAGGAAGAAAGGTTCTCGAGTGGCAGGCTCGTTCCGGCAGAAGTGTAGGGCATCTCCCAGCTAAAATGACCTGGAGAATAATAAATAGTGAAACGGGCAAGGTCAAACCGCGCAACTCGGATTTTCAATTGAATATTAACAATAATTTAACCCGATCTGATCAAGAAGTTGCTATGGCTTTTGAGAAACATTTTACTGATGTTCCTTTTTTGACAACTAAATCATTAAACTCTTCTCCTACTGTCGCCGAATCATTGCTTAAACAAAATGTAAAGGCTTGTTCAAATACTTTTAAATTCCATAGAGTACTGCCAAAAGATATCGTTAAATATTTTAAAACTATTGATGTTAAGAAAACGGCAGATTTATGGGGGATTTCCGTTAAAGTTATTTTATCTATAATAGATATAATAGCACCTTTTCTAGCCACTATATTTAATACAAGCGTCGAATCTGGTGTGTTTCCTGATTTAATGAAACTTAGTAAAGTCATACCTTTATATAAATCTGGTAGTACATTAGACCCCGCCAATTTTAGACCAATTTCTGTACTACCAACATTTAGTAAAATTTTTGAAAAAATAATTTTAGATCAAATGTTAAGTTTCTTTAATATTAATAAATTGCTACATAGAAATCAATTCGGTTTTACAAGGGGTCGCTCAACAACTGACGCTGGAGTTGAGCTTATTAAACATATTTTTTGTGCATGGGAGAATTCAGAGGATGCTTTGGGTATATTTTGTGACCTTTCCAAGGCCTTCGACTGCGTTCACCATGAGACATTAATCAGGAAGCTACAGTACTATGGTGTCAAGAACACAGCGCTTAAACTTATAATTTCATATTTAAGTAATAGAATGCAGAAAGTTATTATTAATGGTAAAAGTTCTTCCGGCTCACCTGTACTAATGGGTGTCCCTCAGGGCTCAATTCTCGGCCCATTCCTGTTTCTAGTGTATATTAATGACTTACCTTCTATTGTAGAGGATAATCATGATATAGTATTATTTGCTGATGATACTTCTTTGATTCTTAAACTTAAACGTAAATCATTTAAATGTGACGAAGTGAATAATGCTATATCAAAATTAGTGCATTGGTTTAACGTTAATAATTTACATTTAAACGGAAATAAAACTAAATGTATTAAATTTACAACAACGAATGTTAGAAATCTGAGTACCAATGTGTTTTTAAATGGGGAAGAACTGAGCCCTGTTGAATCCACTGTTTTTCTTGGCATCACTCTCGACGCAAAGCTTCAGTGGGGCCCCCATTTATCCAAACTAGCAAGCAGACTAAGTTCTGCAGCCTATGCTGTAAAAAAGATTAGAGGTCTCACTAGTGTCGAGACAGCTAGATTAGTTTATTTCAGTTATTTCCATAGCATAATGTCTTATGGGATTTTGCTATGGGGACATGCGGCTGATTCAGAAACTATTTTTGTTTTACAGAAGAGGGCCATTAGAGCTATTTACAACCTAAAACTGAGAGAGTCTCTTAGAGATAAATTTAAAGAAATAAATATATTAACTTTGGCCTCTCAGTATATTTACGAAAATTTAATGTATGTTCACAAAAACAAAGGTAGTTTTAGTAAAAAAAGTGATGTGCATTCTGTAAACACTAGGAACAAACACAAGCTAGTGATACCAGTTTCTCGACTCCACAGAGTCAGTAATTCATTCTTGGGGCAATGTATACGCTATTACAACAAGGTCCCGGAAAGTGTACAGGCTCTCTCCATTAGCAAGTTTAAATGTTTTGTTAAGTTGAAACTGTATAAAAAGGGTTATTATAGTATAAATGAATACATGGTTGATAATAACCCCTGGGAATGAGGTGATCGCTTCCAAGCTGTTTCTAAAATAAATTTTGTACTTATATAGTTAGTACAACCATTATTGTAAAATTTGCTTTAAAAAAAAAAAGTCCCGCTGGGTTTCTTGCTGGTTCTTCCCAGGACAGAGGTTTTTTTTTCGAACCAGTGGTAAAGTAAAAAATGACTTTCAATAAGTATTACACATGTGATCTATATTGAATAAAAAATTATTCTATTCTATTCTATTCTATTCTAGATGAGTGACGACTTGGTAAGTTATGCAGGAATTTACTGCATACAGGTAGGTGGCTTGGGACCGTGCTTTATGACATATCTAGGGGGAGGCCTATGTTCAGCAGTGGACTTGTGAAGGGCTGTAATGATGATGATGATGATGTGAAGTTCACCAACACGCATTGTGGCAGCACAGCGGACATTTGCTTGCCTTAAACCCTCTCAGAAATGAGAGGAGGCTCTAGGCTGTGCTTGATATAAATTTTAAAAAATTACTTTGCTATTACGTGGTAGAGCCATGCTGCAGCTATATTAGTAGTATAGTTGCAGTACGAATGGGTCGGCTCGATCGGGGAAGGACCACGTTTTCACAGAATACCAGCGTAAAATAGTAGCTTAACACTGCCGTGTTTCGTATGATGAGTGTAGAGAACCGGAGACTTTTTTTACTGGCGTGAAAGAACGCATCTGCATTTTGATTCGCAAACGAGGATACATGTAGATGTCTATGGGACACAGCAACTACTTACAATCAGGTGAACTGTGTGCTCGTTTGTCAGCCTATCCTATAAAAAAACGAAATTAGTAAATAGATAAGAGGTTGATGGCTACCAAAACAGACTGCTAGACAGAGAAGGGGCCCCACCATTTAATGATATTCCTGATTTAGTATTATAGAACAATAAACAAAAAAATATCTGAATATTGTAAATAGTGGTAGAGAAACGTTAGTGAAATTCGTGTACGGTACTGCTTATTTACATAAATTTCTAGCTTCATCGGTGCTGGTTTGAATATTTCACTCAGAATTTGAATGAAATTCACATAAATATGGGCTATAGTTTAGGCAGTGAAATTTCTTTCATGTATTTAGAAGTACTAAAGATTTTATTCATAAAAATTACTAAAACATTATAGATGTTTATATAGAATGAGTACAAGGGCCAATTCTCCCAGATTCTACGGCGATGCCCATTCCATTATAAATGCCACAAAATATTCCCGTTCAAGTCCGCATGTCTTACAAAATTCTGCTCATTACAGCGTTCCATTTTGTGCAGCGTAAATCTATTAAAAATTGTAGCTTTTAAAAGATGATCTGATGGATGTTATAGGCTATAATCATTCACATCTACCCTCGATTAAAAATTAAATTACATTGCACTGTCACCCCTGAGGACACAGACAGAGTGCCTAGTTACCAGTAAGAAGTGTCCTAGGTTCTCTAAATCCGTTCTTTAAATTTAACGGTAGTAGAGCCATGCGGCAGTATTTGCTGTTGCACATATGGGCCGGCTCGAGCCGGATTGGTACCACGACACAGGCACAGCTGCACAGGCATGAAGTAGAAGCTCTGCTTTTGCATTTTGTCTGGTGAGTGCAGGTGGCCGGAGGCCCAATTCCCCCCCCCCCCCCACCATCAACATGGTAGCGGAATTACGTCAAAGACTACCCCAGGAGAGTACCAGAACCCCTGGAGAATCTCTCGCTGAGCATCCACGACCATGTTATTCCACTCTTGAGCGTATTTTAGGAGGGGGGGGGGAGAAGGGCAAACTTCCGCTCAAAAACATAACTGCTCGGGACAAACTGAGCAACAATACCAAGGCGACCCCTGCCACGCTATCCGTGAATTTCTGCAACGTCAGGGGACTTCACTCGAACATAAACGCCTTCCAGCTCTAGACAGTGAAGCCCGCCTTATTCTTTCTGACCGAGACGCAGGTATCCTCTCCAGCTGATACATCGTATAGGATATATACGTCGTATCTATCCTACACGGGGTACAAATTGGAGGACTCCTTTGTGGATCATATACCTTCCCTGTTGGACCTTCTGCTGACCTCTCATCCGGATGGATATCAGGTTTCCGTCGATATCCCTCTCGGCTCTTCGAACCATTGTCTGATCTAGAGTGTGGTGCCACTCACGCTCCCCTCGCGGTTGCGTTCTGCAGGTTGCCGCCGTGTTTGGCATTACAGGTCGGCGGATTGGGACGGAATGCGGCCTTTCTTTGCACCCTACCCATGAAGGCGGGTTTGCTTCTCGCTGGATGATCCCAGCGCTGTTGCTGACTCTGTCACTGATGAGGTGCTACAGGGAATGGAACTATTCATTCCATTATCTGTGGTACCCATCGGAATCAGATCTCCGTCTTCGTTTGGTCGCTCTTGTAAGACTGTATTACGCAGTAAGCAGGAGTGTTACCAGGCCTGGACTTCGGCGACTCGGGATGAAAACACCAGCATGCTTAAAAAAATTATAACTTCGCCTCCAGGTCCTTCAAAAGAGTTATTGCCAAGGCAAAGCACACACAGAATTGGCGAGAAACTAGTTCGCCTTCCTTCGGAAACCCGTGCATTCTGGTCTCTCGCCAAGGCTTTCCAAGGAAATTTCTGTAAGCCATCACTACCATCTCTGCACAGGGAGGACGACTCACTGGTGCAAGCCCAAAAAGAGAATGCCGACCTTTTAGGCTCCCTTTTTGCGTCCAAATCGACTCTTGATGACGGGGGAAACACACCGCCTACCATCCCGTGGTGCAAGTGCTCCATGCCGGATGTGCGATTCTCACAGCGCTTGGTTGACAAAGCACTCCTCTCCCTGGACATCCACAAGTCGTGTGGGCCTGACGGAATCCCCCCAATTGTGCTGAGGACGTGTGCTCCGGAGTTGGCACCGGTTCTTATGCGTCTTTTCCTGTACTGCTACTCCCTAGGTGTAGTGCCGACATCATGGAAGATAGCTTTTGTCCACCCGATCACTAAAAAAGGCGACCGCTCAGACCCGTTTAACTACAGGCCTATCGCCATCACCTCCTTGTTCTCCAAAATAATGGAATCCATTATTAACTGCCAGCACATGCGGTACCTTGAGGATCACCAGCTGATTAGTGACCGCCAATACGGTTTTCATCGGGGTCGATCAGCGGGTGATCTTTTGGTCTACCTGACTCATTGATTGGCAGCTGCAGTAGAGTCCAAGGGGGAGGTGTTGGCCGTTAGTTTGGACATTGCGAAGGCCTTCGATTGGGTTTAGCACAAAGCGCTGCTTTCGATGCTCCCTTCTTATGGGCTTCCCGAGAAATTGTACCATTGGGTCACCAGCTTCCTTGCAGATCGGAGCATCAAAGTCATTGTATACGGTGCATTCTCCGACTACAAGCCTGTTAACGCTGGTATTCCACAAGGCTGTATGCTATCACCAACGCTGTTTCTTCTGAATATCAATGATATGTTGCTAACTGGTAACATTCATTGCTATGCGGATGACAGCACTGGTGATGCTCTATACACCGGCCGTGCCAATATTTCTCGGGAAAACGTCGCCGAGTACTGGAACAAACTTGTGTCTGAAGTCGAGTCTTTGCTGAACAAAGTCTCGGATTGGGGGCGACTAAATCTAGTCCAGTTTAATCCTCAGAATACACAAGCGTTTACCGCTAAAAACAACCCTTTTATCGTATCTCCTCAGTTTCAAGGCACTCCTCTTCTTGCCTCAGCCAGTATCGGTATCCTCGGAGTCGACATATCGAGTAACGTGCAGTTTTGTGGTCACTTGGAAGAGAAGGCTAAATTCGCCTCTATAAAACTTGGCGTGCTCAGCAGAGCGGGACCGTATTTCATGCCGGCTGCAACTTTACAAGGCGCAGGTTCGGCCTTACATGGAATACTGTTCCCATCTCTGGGCAGGGGCTCCCCAGTGTCAGCTCCTTCCACTTGAACGCATCCAGCGCAAAGCGACTCGAATCGTCGACGACCGAGTCCTTTCCGATCGGCTCGATTCATTGGCACTGCGAAGAGATGTTGCATTCCTTTGCATTTTCTTTCGCATTTACCACGGGGAGTGCTCTGAGTAATAGTTCGGATTCATCCCACCCGCCAAATTTTACGAACGCACATCGCGGCAGAACTCCCGAAACCATACACACCATCTGGATGATTGGCGGTCCACCACTGTGCGATTAAAAGATGTTTTCTTCCTCGCACAACTTCTTTGTGAAATCGATAACCATTAGCAACTTTTCCGGACCGATACGACTTAGGCACCTGCAAGAAAAGAGCCAAGCCAAGAAAGAAGCCAAGTTGCAGTTGTTCATGGGCGGCGGTAGTCACTTACCATCAGGTGAGCCGCATGCTCGTTAGCCCCCTCTCCTATAAAAAAAATAATCTAAATAATCATTATTATACTGTTACATGCTGGTATTCTGTGAGAGCGTGGTTTTTTTTCCAGTATATCAACAGCGTGGCTCTATCACGTAAAATCTTACACTATCGACAGAACGATTTGTGTTTAGCCTCTAAATATATCTTATATAAGATATCATCGCGAAAATAACCTTAATAGTTAATCTTATGAATTCTGCGATGGCTATTTATTTATGCACATTAGAAGTACCTTTATTGTTATTTTGCATTGTTCGTAAAGTGAATAATTCTCTTAATGGTTATACTTAGCATCTGAGCGAGGAAGTAACCAGTTTTTTTTTATCAAGGCCAGTTTACAGTAGAATCTTTACTTCAAGTCTATTTCAAAATACTATTTTTTAATTTATATTATATAAGCCAGGCTGATGTTATTCTGCCCTTTTCGACTACCTTTTATACTATAAAAAACCTTTAATTCGCAATTAAAAAAATATTGCGGGACACTTATCGTGATAAAAACGATTCTATATCTTAGGTTGAAGCAAGCAATACAGATTTACAGAATTTCGTTAAAATCGGTTGGGCGGTTTCGAAGATTAGCATGAACGAACATTGTCGGATTCGTATTTATTAAGATAATGCATATATTATAAATGTTTGTGCGACTATTAGTGTTCATGTAGCTTCGGAACTAATTGCCTGATCGGGGTGATATTCACACAATATATTTTCTTTTATTGAAAAGAAGGCTCATGGCTATGCTGTTATGCTATGCTACTATGAAAAAAGTTAACCTTAAGGGGGCTCTGTGGTCAAGTTATCAAAAAGTTTTAGAATTACTTTATAAAAAGTCCGGATTTCGAAACACGCGCTGCAACAATGGCTGCCGGATGGATTTTTGCACGTTTTATTAACTTATTTTATATTCCCTAAGTTTCAAGTGCTTTACACTACCTATGGCCACGGGGGAGCGTTTGACGCCCCAATGTCATTTGTTAAACACAGCTACCTTCAGCTTAAAATTATTAATTTTGGTCCAATCTACGCAGTATGAACATATAGTATCTTGATGTCTTGCAGTTGTATACTTGGATTAGCATTTATTATTAATAATAGTTTCCAAAGCAAATGTTAGTACCCAGCAATCTTCTATTGAAATAAGGAAGTTTTTTTAGTTTCACAAGACTCATGAATCATATTTTGTAGAAATCGGTATTATATTCCGAAGATTTTTGTGAACCAAATCTGATGTAGTGACGGGGGAGATTCTGGATTTGTTCACAGACTACAAACTCATTTTACGTGGTAGAGCCATGCTGCAGCTACATTACTGGTATAGTTGTAGCAGGAATGGGTCGGCTCGACCGGGAAAGGACCACGCTTTCACAAAATACCAGCGCAAAATAGCAGCTTAAAGCTGCTGTGTTTCGTATGGTGAGTGTAGAAAACCGGAGACCCTTTTTACTAGAAAAGAGGCATTCCATCTTAGTCCTCATGGGTGACATCACATCTGCATTTTGATTCGAAATCGAGGATAGATGCAGATGTATATGGGCCACAGCAATCACTCACCATCAGGTGGACTGTGTGCTCGTTTGTCACCCTTATCCTATAAAAAAAACTTCCTGGAACGTCGGTTCTTTACATCAGCTATGTGTTTTGTGCACAGGTTTTTATTGATCTTTAAGTTTACTCGTATTTTACATAAAAGAGAGAACAGATTCACAGTCACGCTTGTACGCGCCTGCATCTTGTGATATTACACTTGAATGATGGTAAAACTGACTAAATTTCTTCGGCACCTTGAAGTATGTTTTAATGGAAGCTCGTTTCAAAATGTAGTCAATTTTGGCAGTGACACCTTAGTGTGCACGAAACTTCACGTCGGAATTATAAATGAAAATAAGTTAATAAAACGCGATAAACGCTGTAAAACTAGTTTCATTCAATATATTCACGTAAAAATAAAAAATCAATTAGGAACTAATTAAATAAAACTGTTCAAAAATAGGTTTCTACTTATAGTTTTCGCATGCTAAGTGACTGTAGAATAAGGTCGCAGCTAATTAAAAGTTTGTTTTGTTACCAAGATACTTTGAAGACGCTGTACAAGCTTAACCTAATAAATGCACATTATCTGATTAGAGTTAAGTTTCTGACTGCAGTTTTGGGTTTGGAAACATGGCGACCGAATAATGTTTAACAGTTAACAAGTCTTAACCTTACTTATAATCAATAATTGTCGCTTACTTAAATTAAGAATTAATTTAAAATTACATTTTATTTCTGTACCTGTATTTTTCTAGTCTGTCGCAGAAGAACACAAAAACTCTCCGACCACACTCTTAATCTCATGGCTGTTAGACGGGAAATGAAGCTGCAGTCTTTAGTAGATTTGACAGCATACAGGCAACTGAACAGACTGATCTCCAAATGCATGCGGCGGGACTTACGCAACTTTAATATTGCTCGTATTGAAGAAGCGATCGAGCGGAATCAGGGCTCCAAAGTCTTTGCTAGAGATCTGTGTGCCAGAAAGAGCCAACTGTCGAAGCTGAAGACCGAGTATGGCAGTGTCGTTTCCGGGACACCTGAGATTTTGAGTGAGATTGAGAAGTTCTATGGGCAGCTGTACAAATCATCGTTGGAGCCACACGCAAGTGTAAGTAACGATCCAAGAGTAAGTTTTATCCAACACTATTCCCATGATATTCCGGAGGTCAGTTTGACCGAGATTAGAATGGCCCTCCAGCACCTTAACCCTCTATCACTCAAGAACGTGGATTTTCAAATTTTTTGGATCTGGATTTTTAACGACAAAAAAAATACACGTGTTTCAGTATTTTTCATTTATTATAATAGTTTAGAAGTTATTTAAAAAAAGGGGAGTGTTGCTTTAAAGCAACAATGAACCATAAGACTAAAAATATATGTTCGTCGACTATGAATTACTTCAGAAACCTTTTTCAGAAAAAATATGATAGGTGAAAATTTCTGAAACAATTCTTAGTTTTCGTATAACACAGTGCTACCCCACATTTCTCACACATGTTATACGTAAATCCAACGCATTTTGGAAGCTTGCATCTCATTTTTTTTCAGACTATTGCGGCCAGTGGCTTATCTGGTCTTGGCGGTACGTATTGTGCAGGTCCTTTGCGCTTTTTGGCTTGAATCTCGGTCTCCAGCGAACTCCGGCCAGACATACCAGACTTTGTACCGATTTTACATAGGGTCACTGCAACCTCCTGATGAAAATCTGCTGATGATAAAATGCTTGATGCTGAAAGATTTTTGTATTTTGAGACTTTTTTATAAAGTAACCATGCATTAGCCATCGTGAGGTCTAGATAATGGTAGAACAAGCGCACCTGCCATCGTTTACTACGTAGCCGTATCTTATAGATGCCCATGATGCTGTCGACGAGGTCGACCCCACCCATGTGGCGATTGTACTCTCCAACTACATAGGGTCGCTTTATAGTCACATACTTTGACTTTTGCTTGTCCCATCTACGAACATCAGCTTCTGGTTTTTGACCAGCAAAAGTTGAAGCAAGGAAGACTATTTTGTTGTCCTTACAAGCAACAGTCGACACATCAATTCCGTTCACGTCAGCTACGTATTCTTCAGAATAACCACGTTCTTTTTTCATGATAATCTTGTTGCAATTTACAATCTGGTATTCTATTTCTTCTTACTGTACCAAGACTGTGGATACCTTCTTTAGCCAAATACTCCAACAAACGAAGAGAGGTAAAATAATTATCAAAATAGAGCTGGAAATTCTGGCGTCTTGGAATAATGCGCGCTAGTCTTGTGACGACGTTGGATGATGCACCTAAATCAGGCTCTTCTTGTAGGACAACATTCTCCTTACCAGTTTCAATTTCAGTTTTATAGGTGAATCCAGAAACGCCACTCAACACGAAGATTTTGTAACCCCATTTGTGTGGTTTGTTGGGATTGTATCTCTTCAACGTATTTCGTGCTTTAGTGGAGCACATTTGTTCGTCAACGCAAAGGTGCTCTTCCAATGGAACTTTGCTGTAGACCTCATTCCACCACCACCGGTCTTATTTTGAAAATTCGGTCATGTTCAGGGTTGTTTCTGGGAAGGTCCTTGCTATTGTCATTGAAATGTAAAGTCTGGCGAATTTTCTCAAATTTATTCAATGGCATAGTTTCTTGAATTAGTGTTGTACCTAGTATTGGGCTACAATGATTAGTAACTCTAGGTAACTGGATAAGAGATATTACATATACCACACCTATGAGTTGCCTGACATTCATTTCTGTCATATGTGAAGTGCTATTGGGATCCTTTTGAACTCTGTAAAGGTTTGTCTCTTTTGCAATCTTTTGTATGAGTTCTTGAGGAAACAGGTATAAAAAGAACTGTATGGGAGTATCAAGTTCTAGAAGATCAGGACCCAAGGTCTTGTTTCCCTTGAACATGAGCTGCTCGGCATTCAACTCAAGATTTTTCTTCTTCCAGCATAATATCAACTTGGCGGGCTTTTTCTTACCTTGGGATTGTTCGTTGCTCATTTGTTGGTTGTCTTGAGCTGGAGAAAGCTGAGGAATACTTACGTTTGATGGGGAAATTTCTGCGCTAGTCGATGGGTTTTCGTGGTCATCTTCTTAAGTTTCGATAAGAGAATCCATGTCAATGTCCAACGCCACATTGTCTTCTTCGAATGTTTCCAGTTCGGGTACAAAATCAGGGTCCGCAAGGCTGTTATCGTCAAAATCTAGCCCATTCTCACTATCAGCGCCATCTTCCAGCGCTGCAGCAATGTACTCGTGCGCAAGGGATTGCTTCCGAGCCCTCCTAGAACATAAAAAAGTTCTATAAACACTTTTGCTCTCATACAGAACTACTTATAATAAATTCTCCTTTTCGATCAATGTTGCCTACGAGCAACAAACAAGAATTTAAAAAAATAATCAAAACAAGACAATATTTTCGTAAAGATAACTTTAGATATTAAAATTCAGACACTTACCTATCCATGTTTCCAAAATAACACCAAAACACTTCCAAAAACGAATTATTTACTATTTTTCAAATCGAATCACGCACGCACTTGTTCAAATTATCAACAACTGACAAATGAAGTTTGATTTGCGACACGTAACGGCATCTAGTAAAATTTATTAGTACTACTTCTTTACTTCGGTTTGTAAACCATGAACTACAGTGCAATATGACAACAAAAATGAACCATTTTAATTTTATGGGAGGTCAAACGGTATGTTGCTTACAGTCTACAACATGCTATAGAGGGTTAAAAATGCAAGGCCCCAGGCGATGATGGAATTACAGCGGAGCTTCTGAAAGCGGGTGGAAAACCGGTACTTGAAGTCATTCAGAAGCTCTTTAATTCCGTCCTCCATGGTGGCACTACGCCGGCGGCGTGTAGCAGAAGTGCGGTGCTCCTGTTCTTCAAGAAAGGCGAAAACGCCTATTGAAGGATTAAAGTTTTCCCATGTGAACCGCGTCTTTGTGCTATTTTCAGGAGTCATTACGAATCGTCTCGCATGCAGACTCGACGATTTTCAGCCTCCCGAACAAGCCAGTTTCCGAACAGGCTATAGCAGCGAAAATAATTTTAATTACCATTACCGTTTAAGCCTATTAAAGTCTATTGTTGAACACATGCCTTCTCCATTGATTGATTGATTGATTGGTGGCATGTTTTCCACAGTTTCAGCGCTTGAAAAGCTTTTTTGACGTCAAAAGGATGACGCTGCTGCCCATCCTGATTTGTTTAACTTTGTCGCCTGTTACGATACCCACGGGAGGATTTGGTATAATGGATATTCTTACACCGCCACTCCGCGGTAAAGAACGTGGTAAAAGCAAAACTGCGAATTGAAGATACAGGCTACATGGAATGCTTGAATTTCTGTGAAAGTTAATACTGACATACTTCAAACCCAAATAAAAAAGTGGGTGAACTGCTAAGCGGTAGAAATTGATAAAGATGTATAAAAATATTAAGACTAGAGAGTTAAGGATAGTTATCTGATCTGTTCAGACGGATGCATAAAATAACACGGAGTCCTACGTAACATACAAATCCGTCTGATTATAGGACGAGTTTTGCATGATAAGTATAGAGAACCAGGGACCCCAATTACTGGAATTGTGGCATTCCATCTTAGTACTCAGTGCTGAGAAAGCGTCTGATTTTGCATTTTGATTTTTTTTATCGAGAATAATGTAGATGCCACAGCATCCACTTACCATCAGGTAGACTGTGTGCTCGTTTGCCACCTTTTACTTAAAATGGTTGTTTTGTGATGGAAAATTCTGTGTTTCCTGTATTGACAGTAATTTATTTTTAAATAAAACAAAAGGTAAATTGTACATTCAATAATAACACGATTCTAAATAAAGGCGGACTCTTTATTATCAAACGACTGTTGATTTTGTTTTTGTATCTACGTTTGGACGAGGCTTTTGTAATCCGGAATTTGTTGGAACAGAGGTCGCATCGCGCAACGTTATTTTGTGTAAAATTCTTCTTTTGTTCGGGAAATGCGGTACTTTCTGTTACGTGTAAAGAATGTTACAGCAGTACATTTTATTTTATTTTTCATTCAAGGCGAGCTATAGAGCAACAGAGGCATTGTTCGGACTAATTCTAGTCGCTAAATTTCACCCTTACACGTCGCGATTAAACTCGCGATACCATCCATACAATCTGGCCGATTGGCGGTTAACCACTGTGCGATTTATTAGAAGTTTTCTGCCTCGAACAATTTACTTGTGGAATTAATACCACTAACATTTTGTCGGACTGATACGACTTAGGGACCTTCGAGAAAATAACTTACTATTTTTATAAGGCCGCAACGCATCTGCAATTCCCCTGATGTTGCAGTTGTTCATGGGCGGCGGTAGTCACTTACCAACAGGTGAGCCGCATGCTCGTTTGCTTTCTCTTATATAAAAAAGCTAATAGTATTTGAGAGTCCTGTGGCTTAAGTTACTTACATTATTTAGTACGTTACTACACCTAAGTCACAGTATCCACTTATTTGTGTAAAAATAAAATTACGGCGGTGCAATATATGTTGTAAAGTTCTTGTTTTAAGATTCATGGATCCAGCATGATTTCATATAATAATAATATATATGATCTCAAAATAAACAAGTAATAAAATGTAATAGATTGTTATTTGCTGAATAATAGATAGTATTTATTTTTTCGTAAGTAGCAAGCAATTTATTTTAGGCTTAATTAATTGTTTTTACTTAATACTAGCAATTATTAATAGTCCCATTAACTACTCTAGGTAATGTGAAATTTCTCGCTTTAGGAATTTTCACGACAGGTGGAATAAATAATAAATAGGATAATGGAATCAATTATTAACTGCCAGCTCATGCGGTACCTTGAGGATCACCAGCTGATTAGTGACCGCCAATACGGTTTTCGTCGGTGTCGATCAGCTGGTGATCTTCTGGTCTATCTGACCCATAGATGGGCAGAGGCAGTAGAGCGCAAGGGGGAGGCGTTGGCCGTTAATTTGGACATTGCGAAGGCCTTCGATCGGGTTTGGCACAAAGCGCTTCTTTCGAAGCTCCCTTCCTATGGACTTCCCGAGAAATTGTGCGATTGGATCACCAGCTTCCTTGCAGATCGGAGCATCAAGGTCGTTGTAGACGGTGCATGCTCCGACTACAAGCCTATTAACGCTGATGTTCCATAAGGCTGTGTGCTACCACCAACGCTGTTTATCTGCATATCAATGATATGTTGCTAACTGTTAACATTCATTGCTATGCGAATGACAGCACTGGTGATGATCTATACACCGGCCGTGCCAATATTTCTCGGAAAAACGTCGCCGAGTACCAGAACAAACTTGTGTCTAAAGTGGAGTCTTTGCTGAACAAAGGCTCGGATTGGGGGCGACTAAATCTAGTCCAGTTTAATCCTCAGAAGACACAAGATTGCGCGCTTACCGCTAAAAAACCCTTTGTCGTATTTCCTCAGTTTCAAGGCACTCCCCTTCTTGCCTCAGCCAGTATCGGAATCCTCGGAGTCGAAATATCAAGTGACGTGCAGTTTCGTGGTCACTTGGAAGAGAAGGCCAAATTGGCCTCTAAAAAGCTTGGCGTGCTTAGCAGAGCGGGACAGTATTTCATGCCGGCACACCACCTGCAACTTTACAAGGCGCAGGTTCGGCCTCACATGGAATACTGTTCCCATCTCGGGGCAGGGGCTCCCCAGTGCCAGCTCCTTCCACTTGACCGCATCCAGCGCAGAGCGGCTCGAATCGCCGACGACCGATTCCTTTTCGATCGGCTCGATTCATTGGCACTGCGAAGAGATGTTGCATCCCTTTGCATTAGCACGGGGAGTGCTCTGAGGAATTGTTCGGATTAATCCCAGCCGCCAAATTTCACGAACGCACAACGCGGCAGAACTCCCAATACCATCCACACCATCTGGATGATTGGCGGTCCACCACTGTGCGATTTAGAAGATGTTTTCTTCCTCGCACGACTTCCTTGTGGAATCGATTACCATCAGCGATTTTTCCGGACCGATACGACTTAATGACCTTCAAGAAAAGAGCGTACTCCTTTTTAAAAGGCCAGCAACGCATCTGCGATTCCCTCCCTGGTGTTGCAGCTATTCATGGGCGGTGGTAGTCACTTACCATGAGGTGAGCCGCATGCTCGTTAGCCCCCTCTCCTATAAAATAAGATTCAAGTCTACGATCTTTGAATCCTTGGTCCACACCCTAACGTCGCTTAATTTATATATTATATATCTAACTATCTAAGAAGATATTTTGAGTATGTAAAGGTAAGCGTGTTAATTGTATTTTGTTGTGATGAAACAGAAACAGAAACAGAAACTTTTTTATTCAATATAGATTATAAATAATACTTATTGAAAGTCACACTCTTACGAGCTTTATGATGAAAGATCATATAATAGTAGTGTTATATTTAGAGATTATGTAAAAACATATTCTAAAATATTTAAAAAAGTGTGCTCCACTGCTAAGGCTTTACATTTAAGCAACAAAATTAAAACTGCATCCGACAAAATTAAAATGACCTGGAGAATAATAAATAGTGAAACGGGCAAGGTCAAACCGCGCAACTCGGATTTTCAATTGAATATTAACAATAATTTAACGCGATCTGATCAAGAAGTTGCTATGGCTTTTGAGAAACATTTTACTGATGTTCCTTTTTTGACAACAAAATCATTAAATTCTTCTCCTACTGTCGCCGAATCATTGCTCAAACAAAATGTAAAGGCTTGTTCTAATACTTTTAAATTCCCATAGAGTACTGCCAAAAGATATCGTTAAATATTTTAAAGCTATTGATGTTAAGAAAACGGCAGATTTATGGGGGATTTCCGTTAAAGTTATTTTATCTATAATAGATATATTAGCACCTTATCTAGCCACTATATTTAATATAAGCGTCGAATCTGGTGTGTTTCCTGATTTAATGAAACATAGTAAAGTCATACCTATATTTAAATCTGGTAGTACAATAGACCCCGCCAATTTTAGACCAATTTCTGTACTACCAACATTAAGTAAAATTTTTGAAAAAATTATTTTAGATCAGATGTTAAGTTTTTTTAATATTAATAAATTGCTACATAAAAATCAATTCGGTTTTACAAGGGGTCGCTCGAACAACTGACGCTGGAGTTGAGCTTATTAAACATATTTTTTGTGCATGGGAGAATTCAGAGGATGATTTGGGTATATTTTGTGACCTTTCCAAGGCCTTCGACTGTGTTCACCATGAGACATTAATCAGGAAGCTACAGTACTATGGTGTCAAGAACACAGCGCTTAAACTTATTATTTCATATTTAAGTAATATGAAAGCAGAAGGTTATTATCAATGGTAAAAGTTCTTCCGGGTCACCTGTACTAATGGGTGTTCCTCAGGGCTCGATTCTCGGCCCATTCCTGTTTCTGGTGTATATTAATGACTTACCTCACCTTGTAGGGGATAGTCATGATATAGTATTATTTGCTGATGATACTACCTTGATTTTTAAACTTAAAACGTCAATCATTTAAATGTGACGAAGTGAATAATGCTATATCAAAATTTAGTGCATTGGTTTAACGTTAATAATCTGCATTTTGAACGGAAATAAAACTAATTGTGTTAAATTTACAACAACGAATGTTAAAAATCTGAATACCAATGTGTTTTTAAATGGGGAGGAATTGAGCCCTGTTGTATCTACTGTTTTTCTTGGCATCACTCTTGACGCAAAGCTTCAGTGGGGCCCCCATATATCCAAATTAGCAAGCAGACTAAGTTCTGCAGCTATGCTGTAAAAAAGATTAGAGGTCTCACTAGTGTCGAGACAGCTAGATTAGTTTATTTTAGTTATTTCCATAGCATAATGTCTTATGGGATTTTGCTATGGGGAAATGCGGCTGATTCAGAAACTATTTTTGTTTTACAGAAGAGGCCATTAGAGCTATTTACAATCTAAAACCGAGAGAGTCTCTTAGAGATTAATTTAAAGAAATTAATATATTAACTTTGGCCTCTCAGTATATTTACGAAAATTTAATGTATGTTCACAAAAACAAAGATAGTTTTAGTAAAAAAAGTGATATACATTCTGTAAACACTAGGAACAAACACAAGCTAGTGATGCCAGTTTCTCGACTCCACAGAGTCAGTAATTCATTCTTGGGGCAATGTATACGCTATTACAACAAGGTCCCGGAAAGTGTACAGGTTCTCTCTATTACCAAGTTTAAATGTTTTATTAGCTGAAACTGTATAAAAAGGGTTATTATAGTATAAATGAATACATGGTTGATAATAACCCCTGGGAATGAGGTGGTCGCTTCCAAGCAGTTTCTAAAATAAATTTTGTAAATAGTTCGTAATCATTTATATTGTAAAATTTATTTTAAAAAAATTGTCCCGCTGGGTTTCTTGCTGGTTCTTCCCAGGACAGAGGGTTTTTTTTCGAACCAGTGGTAAAGTAAAAAATGACTTTCAATAACAATTACACATGTAATGTATATTGAGTAAAAATTATTCTATTCTATTCTATGTATAATTACCACTGGTTCAAAAAAAAAACCTCTGTCCTGGGAAGAACCAACAAGAAACCCAGCGGGACTATTTTTTTAAATAACAGCTTACATTCATGTACGTTACACAAATTAACAACACAACAAATTAGAAATAGCTTGGTAGCGATCACCTCATTTCCCGGGTTATTATCATCTATAAATTCTTTAATATTATAATAACCCTTTTATACAAACTTAGTTTAATAAAGTTTTTGAACTTTGAGCAAGTCAAATTTTGTATATTTTCTGGAATCTTGTTGTAAAAGCGTATACATCGCCCCAAGAATGAATTATTGACTCGATGGAGTCGAGTAACTGTGTAGTAATAGCTTGTGTCTGTTCCTAGTATTTATAGAATGAATATCACTTATTTTTGTAAAACTACTTTTATTTTTGTGTACGTACATTACATTTTCATAAATGTATTGAGAGGCCATAGTTAATATATAATTTCCTTAAATTTTTGTCGCAGGTCTCTTTAGGCTTTAAATCATAAATTGCTCTTATGGCCCTCTTCTGTAAAACAAATATAATTTCAGTGTCAGCTGCGTGTTCCCATAGCAAAATACCATACGACATTATGCCATGGAAATAGCTAAAGTAAACTAGTTTAGCTGTAACTAGTTAGACTTCTAATCTTTTTTACGGCATATTCTGCAAAACTAAGTCTGCTTGCTAGTTTAAATGATACCTGCTAAGTTCAATTAATAAAAACTTATATATGAAACAGCTTATTTAAATAAATTTTAAGAAGTTAAACAAATTTTAGAACGCAACAGGAAATATTTAAACCAACATTTAAATGAAAACAAACTGCTAAACTAAACTGCATCATGGAAATTTGCTTGTTAAAGTTGTACGATTAACTCCGAAATACATATACGCGAACTTTGTAATAAAAATTTAGTATTCCTGATTAATTTTCTTAAGTATCAATAATAAACTAATCAATTTATTTATTTATTTATTTCAACACTTTGTACTAAGGGTGCAAATTGTGGATCTAATGCCATTATCCCATTTTCTACCAGAAAACCGGAAAGATAGTGGTTGAAGTATGTACTGTAGCGGGCTAGGGTGAAAAAAGTAATAACGATTAAAGTCGCACACACACACACATATATATAAATATATACACACACTCAAACACACACACATGGTGTTTGTGTGTTTTTGAGTGTGCGTGATCATACTTATTTGAATAATATATATAAGGATATAACAGGTTATTTATTTAATATATTTATTTTTATGTGTTTATATACTGGGTGGCGCCCAGGTTATCACGTTAAATAGCACAGCAGTTAATACAAGTTGATATATGTACTGTTAAAATAATAAAATAAACAATAATAAAAGAAAATAAAAAATGCAATTTTCAAACAAAATAAATAGGGTAAAAAATTGACATGAAATAAATCAGCCTTGATATATAGGTTACTGACCTGAAGTGACTTACAAAACGTCGCACGCGCCAGAAAAATAATAATATATATTAACACCCGGTCCCATTTCTTGTCACTTTGCGCGTAGAGAATTATGCCTTAACTTCATTATTTTAAGTAAATTTTTCGCTTGAATTTGTTTTCACACACCTGCAGCGTGCGTTCCCTTTGTTTTTAATTTTGCGCATAAAATTATGCCTTAAATTGTTAGCCGTAAGTGCAGTTTTTGTTTGATTTTTTCTTTATTTGAGTAGTTTGGATTGACAACCTTTAAACTACCTATATTCGCCTTCAAATGGCATGGGTCTTTGACCTTCTAGAATTCATTAGGTGATATCTGTATGCATTTACATGATGTTATTTAATATTAAAACGAAAAAAATGCTACCGCGACTAATGTATTAATTGTTATATATTTTTTTAGTTGTGTATGTTTAAAGAAATTTATGTAGCATACGTCTTTTCATTTTATGTGATAACTTTTTCGTACACTCGGTATATTATATTTATGTGTCAGATGAGTCCAAGTAATAGTATAGTTTTATTTTTAAAATCCACTTACTAGACGATTTTATTTTTGCTAAGGGAAGCGCATTCCAGAGTCGCACCAACAGCTGTAACAGAGAAAGAGTTTGAAAGAAAACCAGTAAGGTGAGAAGGAATTTGTAGTACGGGATTGTTATGAGACCGAAAGTTGCAATCATGGGCAGAATTCAGGTATTGAAGCTTAGATTTCAAATACTCTGGGGCCAATCGATCGTCGAGGCTAGTGAAAACAGTGCTAAGAATTCTAAAATTCCTGCTACATAGTCAACCGTTTAATTTGAGAGCGATAGAATTTAATTTGAGTATTCCAAAGTTATTTTAATGAAGGAAGGCTATATTTAGTAATAGGCATTTCATTTTATGATCGCGTTGTATTATGCATGTGTGACATTTAATGATCTTCTTAATTACCCACGACGACAAACTACAGACCACCTGATGGTAGGTGACGACAAACTGTCAGTAAAGAACGGATGCGTCATCACTTTACACGAATAAGATTGAATGCCTCTTCAGACGTATTCTAAGGCAGAAGTCTAAGGATTTGTGCCACCTAATTTCCTCTTTATCAATATGTCAATAAGAAAAGTTTCGCCACTACTTTAAATAAACTTCAATCACGCATTATTTATTATTATTATTTTTAATTTATTGTACACAACTAAATTACTGTACCCAAAAGCTGCGAAGTGTTCTTGGTATGCCTGAGTTTTCTGTAGTAAGGTAAAGGGTCGTTTTTTTCCCCTTATTAAAAAAAGTTGGATTATAATCACCGCCCGTAAATACATAGAAACTAAGCAAACTTGCACTAAATAAATCATCATGTTGCTCATAAATTTTTGAAATATTTATGAATCGTTCATTATTTCCTGTTCCCGTGAGAATCCATACTTGAGAAGAGCTATTTTTTAAATGTAGCATATTACCAAGCATGATTATTATGATATCCGTATCAGAGCGTACAAAACTAGAAAGAAAAAGACTGGATTAGAGCGAGCGCTAATATACTACGCGCTTATGGGCGCCCCAGAAGTTTGTTGTCTGCCTGGGTGATACACCCACAATATGTGTTTGCCGTGAAAATTATACATGTCAAATAATATTATCATCAGTACATATAAATTGCAGGTTTATTGAAATAACGTAAATTATTAATAAAAAACTGTGCTTTTCAACCTGTCTGCCATGACCTTGAAACCGTCCTAGATGTCTGCCAATGTTATTTTTCGGTAACTTTTATTAAATAATTTAAGATGTCAAAGCGGCAGACTTATTGCTATCACGTTTTTTTGGGTCATTTTTTTACACCTTTAACACCTGAGCGTCTCTATATCGACCGCCGGTCAAACTAAAGAGTCCCCGTTTCATGTACCTCAGGTATAGGGATTACCTGAAAAAAAAGTGAAGCTTATTGAAATACCGTAAATCTGCCACTCACTGGCTCTTAAGCTATACGTCCAAAACAGTTGATATCTTCCGGTGACACGCGGCTATACTGTGCGATCAGTTAAAGTTAATTTCCTCCTTGAACTTTGAAGATTAATAATCTTAATCTGCTTTTCTATTGATGACCATAGATTTAAGTATCTTTGACATTAATTAAAGGTCAAAGGTTTTCAATCAATAGAATATTTAACGATGAATGAACCCGAGCAAGCCAGAGTTGTTTCAATATTTCAAACAAAAGTGATATAACATTTTTGTATAATATTCGGGGCGCCTGTTAGTGATCGTGTTGCTTCCGAACGATTTTACCAATAGAAGCCATATTCGCACAATTTGTTTTTATTTTTTCGGACGATGGTTCAGTCCTATGTTAAGGTCCGATAGATGGGGCTGTAGACAAATTATTACACTCGACAAATTCGATTCTTATTTATCCAAATGTGTATAACAAATATATAAACACAAGAATTTTTTACTTAAAGTATAGAAAAAACTCCAATAATAAATTTACTTATATAGAAAATATTAAACAACATACACGACCATGTCACGAAAGTGAGTACGGCAGAGAAAATCAGCGAATATTGAATTAAATCAATATCCGATAGAGATTAACTGAATCAGCAAACGTGTGCTCGAGCCGAGTGGCCCGAAGACCCTCATTTTTGTCGGGCATTTGCTATATTCATTTTTCAGCCATATGCCAGTACAGCATATTGAATTGCCATTTTTTATATTTTATTAACCAGTACTATATACTATCCAACATGGTGATAAATAGTGATGTATACCGTTACTGTTACAGCCTATTAAAATTCACTGCTGAACATAGGCCTCCCCCCTAGATTGACTCATAGAAGGGATATTTGTCATAGTTGCCATGCTTGGCAAGTGGATTGGCAACCTCAGTTTTTTTTCTTTTTAGTTCTGCTTTGTTTCATTCTGTCGCCTCTTACGACACCCACGGAATGTAATGGGTTAGTGAATATTCTTACACCGTCACTACACTGATGTATATGAAAATTGTAAAGCGGACGGCTTAGCTTACTAAATGCTAATTCACTCTTGCCTTGAAGGCGTTATGGGAAAATTTTAAAAGAACATAATTGCCTAGCAATTACATGACCAACGCTGATTCTCTTTTTTATAGAATAAGGGTGATAAACAAGCAAACAGTCCACCTTATGGTAAGTAGTGCTGTAGCCCATAGACATCTATTCTCGATTAAGAATCAAAATGCAGACGCTATGTCACCCCTAAGGACTAAAATGGAATGCTCCGTTTCCAGTTTAAAGGGTCTCCGGTTCTCTATTCTCACTATATGAAACACAATAACATTTATTTCACGCTGGTATTCTGTGAGGGCGTCGTCCTTCCTCGGCAGAGCCGATCCGTTCGTGCTACAACCATAATATGGCTGCAGCATGGCCCAATAGTTCTTGCGACCTTGGTCAGTACGACCGTGTGACCAAACATACTCATGTCAAATAATGTAGCGGCCTTACTTTTAAAAACCGATGCCAATGTCAACTAAACGACAATAGAACGAGACATATATAGAGATAATTATCAAGTAAGTAAGTAAGCGATAATCAACAATTATTTTAAGGCCGTAAGTATCACGTGACGTGTTTAAAGACTTTTTTAGATTTGCACGAACTTAGTTCGTACGAATGCGCAATAAAAAATTTAAGTATTCCCCTATTATTAGGCACTCGCGATCCATCCCGGCTTCGTACGGGTGATTTCTGGATATTGACAACAGCGCCATCTACCGGATCCAATTGTGAATCTAAGCCATCTAGGGACCCATTCAAACACACAAAAAATCCATCAAAATCGGTCCAACCATTTGCGAGATTTGAGGAGACTAACGCAGTGCAATCATTGATTTTTATATGAATAAATTTTTTATATAAATAGATTTAATTTTGAATGTGAGCCTAAATGTCAATAGTCACAAGTATTGTTTTGATTAAACAAGTGATCGAAGAAATTCTAATTGAAGTAATTATAAGTTTGTATTGTTAGCAGATCTCACAGACATAAACTTAGCTATTCGTGGACTGACTCCACGAAACTGAAAACTGTAACTTAATAACGAACACTCTCCAATTTAGATAGTTTGAAAACGTAGTTTCGCTCTCAATTTGGTAACTGTAATCAAAGTCCACTGCTGAACATAGATTAATTACCTCATAGAGGGAACATTTGCCACACTTGGCAAATGGGTTGGCTACGGTAGTTTCTTTTAGTTGTTATTAAAAAGACCCTAATGCTTATCTACTTGTTTGTTTCTTTCTTCAGCCCCTTATATACACTATCCAGTATCATCATGTGGGATTAGATTATCATGCATATCACTGTTTTTAAAACGTTTATTCACTGCTCACCGTTACAACCTACAAAAAGACTACCGTTGAAAAAAGTGACTACATCCTTCTCCATAAATTACGGAGGCATGACTAAGGAGGATATAGCAAGCGTATTTTTAACCCCAGATGCAAAAATGGGGGGGGGGGTGTAATACGTTTGACTGCTATGTGTGTGTATATATATATATATATACAGGGTATTTTTGGAACGCTCCCGAAAACTAAGACAGGCGACAGCACCAAGTATACCTTTGATCATGGGTCACAAATAAATTTGATCCTGATGAAAAAAAAATCATATTTTTACAACGTTTTATTAGATTTATTCACGCGCCATCATGTTAGTACAGCTAAATGAAACGATAATTTCATAAAAAAAATCATGAAAATACTGAAACCTAAAACCAGCAGTGGAATAACTGAATTCATATCAGCTGATTAAAGGTCAATGTACGCGCGAACGCAAATTCGCGCGGTCCGCAACTAGCGGGCTATACCACAATACCTAATAATTTACAACAATTGTCTAAATACCTAACTTATCTACTTAACATACTATTTTGCCACTGTACTTGTCTCCACGTAGCCATTTTAATCCGAATTTACAGGTTAAATAACCCAAATAACTGGTTCGATTTCCCGCTAATAACAAAATACATAAATGAAATGTAACCAAGGTTAAAGTCATGCGTTTTTATTCATCGTGTAGGTATGTTTATTATTCTCATGTATTCAGTTATGTATGTATTCAGATTAGTTCAATACTAAGTTATTTAAAAGAATTAGTTATGAAACAGCTTACCGCTCTAAATCCTCCGTGGTCTTATGAGATGCGGCTCAAATTGTGCTCCATTCATTTCAAGGCAGATTTGGGCTCGGTATTGCGTCTCCTCACGGAGGCGGGGCATCATCGTGTGATCTTCGACACAGTCCGTACGTAGTTTGTCGAAAACATCCACGATCCTTTTGTAGTTTCGTCAGCACTATCACACTCACGATTAAAAACCCTTTCTTTCACATACCCCACAGAAAGAAGTCTAACGGGGTCAGATCTGGTGCACGAGGTGGCCAAGCGTGTGGTCCTAGTCCGCCAAATCCAGCGATCATCAAATAGCTCATTGAGGCGCTCACCATTATACTGGAACCATGTGCGGCGATATTCAGCCAACGATAGGTCGTCTAAAATGTCTGTCAACTGTTCTTTTATAAAGTTTAGGTATCGCTGTCCGTTCAGTCGCTGTGGCAGAAACACTGGTCCCAGTATGCGATCCTTAAATAAACCTGCCCATACGTTAACCGACCATCGGGTTTGGTGCCCGGTTTGTCGAACAGCGTGCGGGTTAACCTCTGAATACACGTGTGTATTTCTTCGGTTCCACAGGCCGTTTCTGGTAAATGTCGACTCATCCGTTCAGATAATGTGCTCAATGGAACCAGCCACACGTTGTTGCTGGTATAATAACCAACGGCAGAAAACTCGTCGGCGGTCGTGATCGCCGGGAACTAAAGCTTGCACTTTGTGCAATTTGTATGGGCGCATTCGGTTTCGCTACAACACTTTGTGCACTGCACAGTATGACATACTTGTTCCATCCCGACGTCTTAACAATTTATTTAGCGATACTTCGGATACATAACATGTTGTCGTATTCACAATCACTATAAACGTACGCGTTAAGCATTATTAAAACAAAAAACGTAACAACAAGTAACAAAATCAACACGGAACTGTTTCAAAAACTACAATTAAACTGAAACCTACTGCGTCACAGCGTGATGCGATGCGGTCGAGTGGAGGGAGGTTACAGTCGCGTTCTAAAGTACTACATGGTATTGGGATATTGTTTTATAATATTATAGTAAGTAATTAATTGTTTTATTGTAGAATCATAATAGGTGCCTTACTTGGAATTAAAAATGGATAATGTTTACTTGAGCATTATTTGTTATTTCTATCGTAAAATATAAAGTAGTTTGTAACAAGAAAACTTAAGGTAAGGGTGGCACGCCGTCCATTATGTCGTCTTGGGTCACATGGAAGCCAGATGTTGAAGGTGTGTTGGTGTTACTGGATGCTACTTCATCATCAATTTCATCTTCGCTTGAGCTTCCGTCATCAGGTCGATCACATGGTAATTTTTTCGGTATTCTTCCTCAACACTTTTAAATTTACTGCACAATTTTCCCCATTCACCTTCTCCTATCATATTTACCTTTTCGTTCACTAGTTTAGTCATAAAACAATAGATATAAATAATTTTTCTTTCCTTCCTTTTTAAAACATCGTCGCGAGTCGCAAAGTAAGCTGTGTATGCGACTGTATTTTTGGAGCGAAGAAAGCGCGGGAACCAATAGCATGCAGGCACAGTAATACTGGCGGATTGTTCCCCCGTCGCGCCCCCTTCGTACCAATATGTGATAAATCGCTGTGCCCAAGTTCAAGGCCAGCGTTCTTTTTTCACCGTTCGCGCGTACATTAACCTCCATTAGTCAGGTGATATCATTTCAGTTTTCACTGCCAGTTTTATGTTTCAGTATTTTCATGATTTTTTTTTATGAAATTATCGTTTCATTTAGCTGTACTAACATGATGGCGCGTGAATAACGCTAATAAAACGTTGTAAAAATATGATTTTTTTTTCATCAGTATCAAATTTATTTGTGACCCATGATCAAAGGCATACTGGGTGCTGTCGCCTGTCTTAGTTGTCGGGAGCGTTCCAAAAATACCCTGTATATACTAGCTGGCCAGGCAGACGTTGTTCTGCCCTTTCCAACGACCCTTCCTATAAAAATCCTTAAATTCGCAATAAAAAAAATTTAGGGTCATTTATCGGGATAAAAACTATCTTATCTCTCAAGTTGGACCAAAATGCACACAGTGTGCAAAACTTCATTAAAATCAGTTCAGTAGTTTAGGAGTCCATCGCGGACAAACAACGTGACACGTAATTTTTATATATACGGTTCGCCACGTCGTTCTTCATGCGTACAGCAAAGGAGTGGAATAAGTTGCCAGCATCTGTCTTTCCATTCGATTACAGTGTGGGTGTCTTCAAGGCAAGAGTGAATAGGTTTTTTTTAAGTCAGTGCGCTTCACCATCTTAGGCTACATCACCACTTACCATCAGGTGGGATCGTAGATAAGCGCTGGCTTAGTAGAATATATATATATATATATAAAGATATACATGCTATTGGTGTCTGTGTGCCTGTCTGTGTGCCTGTCTGTAGCACCGTAACTATTAAACGGATTAACCTATTTGGGTGCGGTTAATTTTATTTAAAAGCAGCTTATCTAGCGGTAGTTCTTAAATGTGTAATCAAAATCGGTTCAACCGTTTCAAGGTCATCAGCTGTTTTGTTAGCTGCGGTAGGTTTCTTTTCGGGGGTTTTTAAAATTTTAAATTAGTTATTATTTTTTTAGTTGTTATTAGGAAAATGCTGCTGCCCATTTTCGGTTTCATATCTGTCTTTCACATCTTATATCCACTACCCCATATCATCCGTGGATTTAGATGATTATGCATATAATTTTGAATGAAATTAGTTTTACAGATTTTATCGGGTTTTATGCGTTTTATTAAATTGTTTAATTGTTTTATATTCCTGATGTTTAGAGTATTCATAATCTTATTATGTGTAATATTCGCGTAAACATAAGAAATCATAATGTATATAATTTTCTTTGAAACGTCCATTATTCGTATCTTAATATTGAAAAACTAAAAAGAGAAACTGACTATTTTTTATGTATTTGTGTTCGTTATTTTAACAAAGATTAAAATGCCAGGGAAATGTTAAAATGTGAATTAAAGCCCGACACTTATCGTAGTTTGCAATCTACGAAGCATATTTACATGTCACTGTACACGAATAAACCTTTTTACGAGATCAAAAGCACTTTCCTCTTGTAATTTAACGATAGCGCGGATGGCTGAATAGTAAAGGTCACTTGCTCCTTTTAGTAATAAAAAAAACACAAATGTGGATCTAATTTGGAATAAAATTAGAATGAAAGGAATGGCAGTAAAAATTATATTATTTTCTTCTTGAGTATAATATTATATTTTATTCCCAGTTATATGTCGATTGTAGGACTCAATCAAATTGTAAATAACATAAACTTTAATAACTTAAATTGAAAATTTTGAAACCCCCGAAAAGAATTCTGCCGCAGCCAACGAAACTGTTGATAACCTTAAAACCGCTGAACCGATTTTCATAATATATATCTAAGAACTACCGATAGAAAACTTGATTTTAAATAAAATAAAACACACTCAAATCGGTTCGGCCGTTTAGGAGTTTCGGTGCTACAGACAACACACACATAGCGGTCAAACTTATAACACCCCTTTTTTGCGTCGGGAGTTAAAAAAAAAGAGTAGAGTTAGTCAAATAATTTAATACCTTCGGTTGTTGGGGCTTTAACTCTTCGAGATTGAAAAGTGTCAAAGATGAGACAAGCCTGGTACTGTACATCAATCCGCTACCTACCGTGAAGATTAAGGCAAGTCCTACCTGCAGTTGGGAGCCCATGTCCCGCAGTGGAGTTTTACGATACGATGAAGAAGAAAAAGAATAAAGGTAACAAACAACCTTAAATCCTTTTGCATTTATTATTTTATTTTATTTACTTATTAGGTTCCTACAACTACCATTAGAGGGTTACGTTACCTTTATAATACGGAATAGTTCACAGTGTGTTATATTATATTTAATTAGCCAGCCTTTCGGTTTTCTACAGGATGCATTTCGGAGAGTGTGCGCAGGAATCGCATGATTTAATTCCTCCCTATCCCTTCCACCATCGGAAAAACAGACGTTCAGCCAGTATCCCCCCTTTCTTTGTTGACTTACCACGCATTCGAACCAATCGTCGACACATCGTTCATCATGCATACAGCAAAGGAGTGGAATAAGTTGCCAGCATCTGTCTTTCCATCCGATTACAGTGTAGGTGTCTTCAAGGCAAGAGTGAATAGGCTTTTGTTAAGTCAGTGCGCTTCACCTTATTAGGCTACATTCCCTCTTACCATCAGGTGGGATCGTAGATAGCGATAAGATAAAAAAATACTGGCTCTCTGTACCCTTCCGAACAGCACAAAGCAGTGCAGGACTGACTCCCAGACGGTAAAGAAAGAGTCTTATCATCTAATTGTTTTTCGAATATTTTATATGATATATCAAAAAATTTTAAATTAAATTAAGAAAGTAAACATTATGCATTACTAAAGTCATGAAAGTAAAAATGTTTCAAAATTAATTTATTTGCAAATTTTGTCGTAAACATAAAAACCGCGCGTATTTCTAATGTAAATTACAGAATTACTTGGAAAATACGTGTCGCAATTAAGTCGAGTAAACTTTTTCCAGTTCTTCGACTATAAATACCTTTTAATTAGACTACTAAAACTCATTAGCATTTCCATCATTTCTAAAAGGGAATCTGAGAAAAACATTAACCGTGTTAACTACAGACAGTTGTGCTTTATAAGCGTTAAGTGCAAGAGTGCTAGGCAACAGCTAACATTATTAACACTATGATAGCACCATACACTGCTGCTCATTTTCACTGTGGCTTTTTGGTAAAAAAATTGGCAATCGGAGTACGAACTTTGAAGATGAACCATGCTACGGCTAGACAAAGGACTAAAGGCTAAACATGAAATATTTAGCAAAATGAAAAATATTTAACAAAATATTGTTAGAATAAATTAGCTCAATATTTGAAAAAGTATCTTTAAAAAAGAAATCTGTTTAGCATAATTTTGTTAAAACAAATTATTAGCTCAATGCTTAAAAAAGTATGTTTATAAAATTTAAAAAAGAAATAAATCTGTAAAATATTTAATAAAATTAGGTTAAAACAAATTATCTCAATGTTTAAAAAATATATTTACTTCACTCAGCGAATATGCTTTTATGTATAAAATTTTGTTTTAATTTTCTGCTTTTTATGGTCATAATTTGATATAGGGTAACGCCTGCGTATGGCTACTCCCCTCCGATCCATCGGTAGCCCGTATTACTCGGTGCAATAATAAAGGCGGACTGTAAAATAATAGTTCTAAATACAAAATATTTACGTACGTAACAGACTAAGAAATATAATTTTTTTAGTATTACATACTAGGTTGATCAATAAGTTTTTGGAATTTGACACTTATCAATGAGTTGTACAAATGCGATCTATTTTTTTTCGAAATCTTAATTCGTTAGTAGCCAAGGCTAGAAAAAACTAAATGAAAAACTGTAACCACTTTTTTGAAACTTCACATTTGGTGGGAAATGTTGTGAACTTCGTGCGGTTATAAAATATTTCTGCCTCAAAAAATTTTCTTAAAAAAATGTTTTTGAAGAATTGCAGTCTGCTTTGACAGAGAATGTTCAGTCTTATTCTGCAGTGGCATACTGGTGTGCTTAATTTAACCACGGCAGAACCGCCTGCAATAACGACACTCGCTCCGGGTGGCCAACAACGACCTCTACGCAAGAAAACGTTAATAAAATCGAAGAAATTGTTGAGGCAGATCGACGTGTGACCATTCGTTATTTAGCTGAGATTCTATATATTTCGCTTGGAATAACTCAGTTTATTTTAACTCATACCTTAAAATTCAAAAAGGTGGCCACGCACTGGTTTCCTCAAATGATAATGGACGCTTCAAAGATAAATTTAGCAATAATTGAAAAAGATCCAGATTCTTTTTGCGTTGGTTTCATAACTCTAGATGAAACATCGGTACACCATTTTAACTCGGAGACGAAAAACCAAAGCAAGGCGTGAAATAGACCGTCTTGCCCGTCAGCCAAGAGATTCAAGGTGTCTGCTTCCGCTAGAAAAATAATGGCCTCTGTCTTCTAGGATGCGGAAGGTATAGTCATAATCGACTATTTAGGTAAAAGAGAGACAATAATCGAAAATTTTCGAGTCCTAGGATCAAGCCTTTTTTCCAAGGGAGCAAACCAAATTGCAAAACGCTATTCAAGACGTACTTGTTTAAAAAGCTATTACGTTGAAAACTAAATACAATTTACAAATATTAATACTGGAGTTTCATTATGTTTCCAAAAATGTATTAATCAACCAGTAAAATAATTTTGTCGTTAACGCATATGATAAAACATCGTTTTTTAAAAAAAAATTTCACTGTCGAGTCTATAAACTCTGGAATGCCCTACCTTTGTATATACCTGAAGCACAATCTATTAACCGATTACATAAAGAACATCACTTGTCTCAATCGTTCGGAGACCATTAGGATAAATTATGTGATTATGTATTTATTGTATTTATCAGCTTTATATTATTGTTTGAGGAAATTTGTAATTTATTTATGTATTTTGGGTAGATATGTAAGTTTGTTTATATACTCTTATATATGTATGTTTATGTATATATTATATGCTTTACTTTATCTTTTATTATGTATTAGTAATTAATATCATTTCATGTGTTAGTTATTTATATGTTATTTTATTGCATTTATTTTCTATGTATCGCATGTATTGATATTATATTTTGTATAATTATATTGCACCACCTACCTAGTATTCATTGTTTATTCCTTTACGCCCTTGGTTGCCTGGAAGAGATCGCTATGTAGCGATAAGGTCGCCAAATTGTACATTTAACCTGTCTTTTGTTATGTAATTTGTTTATTTGTTTGTTGTGTACAATAAAGTATATTCATTCATTCATTCATTCATGATATTTCTGTTGTTAAGGTTAAATAAGTTATACATATCATCATCAACATCATTAACATCATTAATAAAACTTATGAAATGTCCACTGCTGAACATAGGCCTCCCCAATGATTGACTCAAATATGGAGCATATTTGCAATGGTTGCCACGTTTAGCAGGCGGGTTGGCAACTGCAGTTTTTTATTATTTTTCAATTGTTATCACGGGGATGCTGCTGTCTATATCCTGCTCTAGTTTCCCTCTGTCGCAATTAACGGCACCCACGAGATAATTTGAGTATGATATAGATTATCTAAGGCCTGTGTAGTACACAGCGAATATGTTACATAAAATAGATCAAATAAATCCTTTTCAATTTATTTTTAGAAGTATTCAAATTCGGGTATTATTATTTAATTAATTAATAATTCGTATGAATCTGCGATAGATACGAAAGGTAAATTTGTTTTCTGTTTATCTAAACGTAATGAATTGAAATTTGTTTTACCACCTGTTCTAGTAAAAGCAAGTTCGGTAGAACGGTTTTAAATAGAGATTCTGTGCCATTTAAATTCTTAATGTTATCTACAGTCTACAGTATCAAAGTGCGGTATTCAAATGTTTCGAACTTCGAATTTCACGGAACAGACACCAAGCAATTATATTAAGTAATTTTGTTTTAACTCTAGCGGTTTTAAATGGATCTCCGTTCTTTAATGTAATCGCTCATTTTGGTTTTTCATTATTTATGTTATTTAGAAATGTTAATTTATTAAAAAAAAATATGTTGTATAATTATGAAACAACACTAACCCTTTCACCGTGTAGTGGCGATGTAAGAATATCCACTACCCCATATCATCCCGTGGGTGTCGTGAGAGGCGACAGGGGGAAACTGATATAGGAGATCGGCAGCAGCATCTTCGTAATAACAACGCAAAATAATAAAAAGCTGTGGTTGCCAGCCCGCAGAAGAGTCGTTGGAAAGTGCTGAACAACGTCTGCCTGGCGAGCTAGTATATATATATATATATATATATACATAATCTTTTTTATTGCTTAAGAGGCCCGGCAGACGTTATTCTGCCCTTACTGGTTGATGGTGCGATGAGTTTCCACTTTCACACACACCCACAACCTACCCACCCACCCACACACACACACACACACACACACGCGCGTGCTCACACACGCACACACACACACATGCACACGCACGCACGCACGCACGCACGCACGCACGTACGCACGTACGCACGCACGCAAGCACGCACGCGCACACACACACACACACACACACACATACACACACATATATTTCTATAGATTTATTATACATATAGTTAACTTCTTTTTAGGAGTAATAGACCCATCAGCAGCCATAGTAACATTAAACTTAAAAAAGGAATAACATAACCCGTTTTTTTACTCTACCGTAAGCGGATAAAAAGCCTATATGTTATACACGGTCATTTACTGGCTACATACAAAATTTCATGGAAATTCGTTCGGTGGTCTTTGCGTGAATTGTGAACACACAATTTTTCTACAGATTATTATATTATGTATAGATTGTTGGTGCGTCTGTTAGTGATCGTGTAACTCCTGCGCGACTAGACCGATTGAGATCATTTTGATACAACTTTTGTCGAGACGATGGTTCGTACCTGTGATAGAATTCCATCAGGAGGCGCTGTCACGTTAATTACAAGTTATGTACTAGTATACCAAATTACTCATATTTACAATATACATGAAGTGTGAGTAGCCTTTTTGCAGTATGCGATGCGATGTTCGAAACCGCCATTCGACTACTGTCGTGATACACTCCTACCAGAAGCATTTTATGCTTACTAGGAGTGGTTAAAGGGAATATTAGTGATTTTAATAGAATTGCCATAAAAAAAGAAAAAAAAAAAAACATATTCACAATGTATGGTTTGTGAAAAAAGGAAGTCACAAAATTTGGACCCTATAGGTGACGCTGTGGCGGAGTTGTTTATGAATTAGCAAAAAAGTTCGTAGTGAATTTGGATTGAAAATTATCGCGACACATACCGGATAGGTACAAGAAAATGTCAACTGGGCAAGTTTTATCTCTGCTGGTCTGGTAGACATAATTGACATCGAGCATTGAATTTTGTAACCGTTACCGTTACAGCCTATTAAAGTCCACTGCTGAACGTCTTGATTGCCCCACATTGGCCGTAGTTACCACGCTTGGCAAGCGGGTTGGCAACCGCAGTATTTTTAGTCGTTATTAGGAAGACGCTGCTATCCATCGCCTGATTGTTTTCCTCTGTCGCCTCTTACGACACCCACGGGATGTTATGGGGTGATGGATATTCTATCACCGCCACTACACGGTAATTAAATTTGCAAGTATCGTTAAAATAAAAATAAAAGATTTTGTGGAAAATATATTAAAAGAGCCCACTTTAATAAATAAATAGAAATAGCCCTCTTCTGCCTTTGCAAGTCCTTTCACTGCTATAGTTTTATTTAAAAAAAAAGTCATTAATATACAATTGACATTGTAAACAAAATTGTAACATAGTGTTACGAGCTTGGGGTTCGAGACAATTAAAAACTGCTGATTAAATTACCAAAATTGACACTTTAATTACATAACACTAATTACAATCTAAAACCACACTAATAATATAACACAATTGTACTACTAATCACTTTAGTTCGCAATTATTTCGCTTCG
This sequence comes from Parnassius glacialis, assembly GCA_033319125.1. Lineage (NCBI taxonomy): Eukaryota > Metazoa > Arthropoda > Insecta > Lepidoptera > Papilionidae > Parnassius > Parnassius glacialis. Next base: position 5,331,133 of record JAVANC010000025.1, read on the forward strand.
AAGTATTCTCTTGTATCGCCAATTCAATACTGACTCAGTCGTGGTCTATACCGGCCTTATATATGGCCTCAGAGACCTGACGTTTGCAGAACCTTCTACTATATTTCTAGAAGGATCTTGACTCTTCTAGTTCTACTACTCGATATTAGAGGGTGCTAGTGGTATCTAGTATTGCCATGTACAAGACATTAATAGTGGCGCGCAATAATAGCATTAAAATATCGAGTGGTGGCAATGTAAGAATATCCACTACCCCTTAACGTCTCGTGGGTGTCGTAAGAGATGAAAGAGGGAAACTTAAACACAAGATGGGCACCATGAACTTAATGATAACTCTGTACTGCTCAATCTTCAATGCGTTTTGGTGGGCTAGACATGTCCTCGCCAATAAATTCCACCGCGGCTCCACGGCTATATAACTAATTGTAATATGCACCAGACTGAATTTCGATCACGGCGATCTGTCTCAATGGAGACTAGCCACCTGCATGGGACAGGATCATATTGCCCGAGTGTATGCACAAGCACAGGTTTACTATCTACATATGTCCCTCATAGTCCAATGTAACGTTTATCTGTGGCGACCGGAGAGGTTCAGGGCGACCAACTGTACGTGCTTTCCATGGTAGACTTTGGGCTTTAACTAAGAAATTTTTGACAGATAAACACAATAACTGATTTTGACCTGATCCGGGATTAGAACCAGTAACGGCTAGACGAACGAAGCAGTCATATATTTAGAGAATTCCCAGCAAACTCATTATTTATGTAATGCCTCCCTTTTCTACTAATATTTCGTAACTACCACACCACCTATATTTAGATTGTGTTGCTGATAAAATTCTAGTGAATTATGGCGTTTAAATTCCATAGCTAGTCATGTTTTGCTTGACATAAAACGGTTTGGTTGGAAATAATTTTGGAGAAAATTGTTATTTTATGATTAAAGGTTAATTTTGTGCTCCAATTACAAAATCCATTTAAACAGGAGAATGTTTTCAATATTAGTTATTTATCGAAATGAGGTATTTAATAATGTCTTTGGCGGATAATAACCATCTGTTCAGGACAGGTTTCCTGAATGTATGCACAACCACAGGTGTACCCTCTGTTCCTTCATTCTCAAAGTCTGATGAGAAGGTAGTCCGCCACGATAGAAAAGAGAGCAACACCAACGGCTTTACATGTTTTCTGAAGTACGGGGATGAAACATCGACTGGACTGCTACACAGTATTTCTTGAAAGAAAAACGCTATAAACAGTTTTTAACCCGACCTAGTATTTGAACCTGGGACTACATGATCTACAGTGACACCAACAACCACTAGACCAACACGTACACAACACGTACAACAACGTATTCGATTTAGTACTTAAGTACTTGGAAACTAAAATACTTTTATTATAATAACATTATTGCCACACGCCTTGCGTTACCTCCATAAGCCATTTGCATAGTCGTAGAAGGAGAGCTTAAAGGTAATTTACTTACTTACTTACTACTTAACTTTACTTACGACAGCACGTGCTGCATACTCGTTATTGTTCAGGGTATGGGACGTCCAAGGAATCATTATTTTATGATAGCCAAATGCGTGTAGGCGCCTAGTACTAGTGATTCATCTTTATACAAGTATATAAAAATTACGTGTCACGTTGTTTGTCCGCGATGGACTCCTAAACTACTGAACTGATTTCAATAAAATTTGTATACTGTGTGCAATTTGATCCAACTTGAGAGATAGGATTGTTTTTATCCCGACAAATGACCCTCAAAATTTTTTATTGCGAATTTAAGGATTTTTTAGGAATGGTCGTTGGAAAGGGAAGAACAACGTCTGCTTGGCGAGCTAGTTTCTTATAAAATAAGGATGACAAACGAGTTCACAGTCCACTTGATGGTTAGTGGATGCTATGTCCATAGACACCTACATCTACCCTCGATTGTGAATCAAGATGCATAATGTCATGTCGCTTCTAAGGACCATGATGGAATGCCTCGTTTCCAGTAAAAAGGGTGTGCGGTTCTTTACGCTCACCATACTAAACATAACAGCATTAAAATGCTATTTTATGCTGGTATTCTGTGAGAGCGTGGACCTGCTCCGGTTGAGCCGACCCATTCGTGCTACAACCGTAGGTAATATAGCTGCAGGGTGACTCTGAGAAATATCCTTCCAAATGCCCATTGGCCGACCGTATCGTGGTTCACTGTTTATCTTCACAATTTATGTCTCTATTGTCAAAACATTTAAAATGATATTAACTCGCAGTGGAATGAGCAGAAGTGCGTTGTAAAAACACAGTGTTAATTTTTAGCAGAGTTCAAAATTCGAGAAGATTCTAAACTCGACGCGTATGATTTTTTTAATATATATGTCTGAATTTATTGTAAATTACTGAACCGATTTATATTAATTCTTTTTTTAAATAGGTTAGTCAATAATAGGTAGTCGGCCGTTTTTCTAGCACTCGTTTCCAATTTACGCTCGTAAAACACAATTGCCCATAGTTGACGCGGTTCTATTTTGATATAAAAAATAAATAACTCCAAACGCGCGTGGGTTTTTGAGGCCCTTGAATTAAAGTTCCTTAAACATACTGTATATCTCTAGAATATTCTAGTGTTTACCTGATTTTAAATCTTAAATATTGTAAACCAAATAAAAGTGCCCAAGGGATTATTCATTTATTCTTTCATTAAAACCTAATGAAAAGTTCACTGATGAACATAGGCCTCACCCATAGATTGTCATTTGAAGGATATTTATAATAGTTAACACGCTTTTGTTCATAGCTTGACTTATATAGGCCAAATAATTTTTTATCTTATGATATGGCGTATATAACACCATGCACTGGCATTGCAAAACAATCCACTACCGCAAATCAATCCGCGGGTGTCGTAACCAAGAGGCTGTTCATTTTTTTTTATAGAATAAGGGTGACAAACGAGGACATACTCCACCTGATGGTAAGTGGACGCTGTGGCCCATAGACATCTACACTGATCCTCGATTAAGAATCAAAACGCAGACGCGTTGTCACCCCTGAGGATTAAGATGGAGTGCTTCGTTTCCAGTAAAAATGGTCTCCGTTTCTCTACATTCACCACACGAAACAGCAACATTAAGCTGCTATTTCACGCTGGTATTCTGTGGTATTTCCGCGAGGATTTGGAGTAGAGCAGAGTACATCGCGTTACCCCAATACGCTTGGAGAAATGTTTTCGAACTCAGCAATAGGTTTGCTCACGATGTTTTACATCACCACCGAGCACGTGGTAAATCAGCTCTTAATAAAATTGCAGCAAAAAAATCTCGTCGGCGCTAGAAGGAAATGAACTAGCTCTTTTTTAAACAAATTAATTGTGACATGCGAGCACACAGGCCACCTGAAAGTATGTGTATTTTCCATAGGCATTTTCATCCATCCTCGATTAACAATCAAAATGCAGATGCGTTGTCACCACTGAGAACTAAGATTGTTGATTATTGATGTTGATTGAACCTTGTTTCCAGCAAAAAGAGTCTCTGGTTCACTACACTCACCATACGAAACACAACAGCTAAATTTTTCGCATACTATGAAATTTATGGCGAATGTTTATTTCCAGCGCTACCACAATCCAGTTATTCTTAAATAAGGATAATCTTACTTAAAATCCGGCTTGAACAAATTATATGCGCTAGGGAAAGTTATGATCGCGTGACGGGCTAGCGTTATGGTTTTCTGTTTGGAGTTCCTCAGTGGAGAATTCAAAACATAAATGCCATTGCAAGAAAAAACCCCTTTCTTTACAGGTACAGTTACGATCTACCGTATAGTGGCAGTTAAAGAATATTCATTACTCATAGCGTTCCGTGGATGTTGTAAGAAGTGACAGAGGAAAACTAAAGGAGAAAATAGGTGACAGCCTCCTCTTATCAACATAAAATAATTAAGAAATCGAATTCCAACCCGCCTGCCAAGCGTGAGGCAATGGTGGAGGCCTACGTTCAGCAGTGGAATTTTATAGGCTATATTCGTTATAGCCACATTAAAACAACGCTTATAACAGCATATAATAGACACCCTGTTCGAGACGACGTTCGTAGATGTTGATGTCGCTGATGAAAGAGTTGAAATCTGAAGGGTGCCAAGCTTATGGAACTTGGTACCCGTTGGTTCTTAACTATTTGTTATTTTTGTCCTTTATAGCTGTTTGTACGTTGCTTTTCTACCGACTTCAAAAAGGAGATGGTAATCAATTCGACTGTATGTTTTTGTTTATGTGTAATACCTGATAACTTTTTACTGGGTGAACCGATTTCAATGATTCTTTTTTATTTAAAAGCTGGTGCTTCACATGTGGTCCCATATAAATTTGATCAAGGTGTGAATAATAGTTTTTGAGTTATTTTTAATAATTTATATTGAAGTCGGTTGTACAAAATTATTAATTATAAATTATTTTATAGAATGAGAGTAACAATCGAGCACACAGTCCACCTGGTGATATTAGTTGGATGTTGTCTATACACGTCTATATACGGTTCGGCCTCACATGGAATACTGTTCCCATCTCTGGGCAGGGGCTCCCAAATGCCAGCTCCTTCCACTTGACCGCATCCAGCGCAGAGCGGCTCGAATCGTCGACGACCAAGCCCTTTCCGATCGGCTCGATTCATTGGCACTGCGAAGAGATGTTGCATCCCTTTGCATTTTCTTTCGCATCTACCATGGGGAGTGCTCTGAGAAATTGTTCGGATTAATCCCAGCCGCCAAATTTCACGAACGCACATCGCGGCAGAACTCCCGATACCATCCACACCATCTGGATGATTGGCGTCCACCACTGTGCCATTTAGAAGATGTTTTCTTCTTCGCATGACTTCCTTGTGGAATTGATTACCATCAGCGATTTTTCCGGACCGATACGACTTAGGGACCTTCAAGAAAAGAGCGTACTCCTTTTTAAAAGGCCGGCAACGCATCTGCAATTCCCTCGTTTGCCCCCTCTCCTATAAAAAAAAACGCCACAGAGGTAGGCGATGATTAGGTGTCCTCGATTAAGAATCAAAATATAGATACGTTGTCACCCCTGAGGACTGAATAAGAATGCCTGGATAACAGTAAATGGGTCTTCTTTTCTTTACACTCACCATTAACTACACAATAACACGCTTAAAACATACTGCTATTTTACGGTGGTGTTCTATGAGAGCGTGGTCCTTTCCATGTCGAGTCGACCCATTCATGCTGCAACCATAATATTGCTGCAGCGTAGTTCTATTACGTTGGAACTTGGCCCCCATTTCACATTTCCGTTTTCGGTGAGATATTGTTAACAAAACTAATTTAATGAATCTGCAGTGAGATAGAAATAATAATACGAATGTACGGAACTTGTTAAAGTAAATCGCTGCTGCCTTAGCGTTTATCATTTGCCTATTTAGTTTCGAAAACCTAAAAAGGTTTTTGTAAGTAGGCTTCTATCCTAAATCTAAAGCGTCATTCGATAAGAAGCCTATATGCGAAAGGTATCGTACTTAGAAGCAAATAAGAGCAATTTTCGCTTATCACAATTTTCTTTTATGTAGGCTTTTAATATTAGGTCGGTACAGGATACGTATTTTACTTTTTCTAAGAAAATTGCCGTAGTAATTTATCCGAATGTTTAAGTTTTGTGTCGACTTCTTTACTTTACCTCGTACTTTCCAATTGCACAGAAAAAATAATAATTTATGTACACAATTTTGCCAAACTTTTTCGGAAATAACATATTTTTACAACAGTACTAATTTTATCACTGCCTCGTGGTCTAGTAGTTGTAAACACAACTGCTGATCATGAGGTCCCGGGTTCGAATCCCGGGTCGGGCCAAAAAAACAGTTATTGAGTTTTTCCGTCATGAAATTCTCAGTAGCTGTCCGAATTCAGGAAGTTGGCGGTGTCTCACCCCCGTTCCCCGGAAAGCACATAAAGCCGTTAGTCCCGCACCTGATCTCTCTCCGGTCGCATCGGTTTACCGTTCCATCGGACAATGAGAGTGAGGGAATAGAGAGTGCACCTGTGCTTGCGCATACTCTTAGGCACTATAATCCTGACCTGCGCCGATGGTTAGTCTTCGTTGAGACTGGTCGCCGTGAACGAAATTCGGTCGAAGGAAGGGCAAAATACCCACGTCAGTTACGTCAAGAATTTATAAAAATTAAACGCGATATTTTTTTTTTTTTACTTATTATAAGCCAGTGCTTGACCACAATCCCACATGTTGGTAAGTGGTGATGCAGCCTTAGGTGGTAAATCGCACTGTCTTAGCGTAACAAAAGCCGTCAGACGCCGAACAGTTAGACGCCGGCAAATTATTTCACTCCTTTGCTGTACGCATATCCGTAAAATTAGTTTTATTCCATTTGTAGGATTCGCGTTAGGCTGGCTAGTGGTTGTAAACGCGGGTGCTGATCGTGAGGTCCCGGGTTGGTATCCAGGGGTCGTGTCAAAAAAGCAGTTATTGAGTTTTTATATTAAGAAATCCTCAGTAGCAGTCCGGAGTCAGGAAGTTGGCGGTATTTCACCCCCGTGCCTCGGAGAGGACGTATAGTCATCGGCCCTGCGCCTGATCTCTCTCCAGTCGTGTCGGGTTACCGTCCCATCGGACTATGAGAGTGAGAGAGTAGAGAGTGCACATGTGCTTACGCATACATTTAGGCACCATAATCCTTTCCTGCGCTTGCACGCTCCTCCATCTTGTAGAGGAATATTACACATGACGGATGGTAAAAATTGACTAATCTAAAGCCACTAAGGCTTGGTGTTGCCGGCTTCACTCGGTCACTGTGACGTAGGCGCTGGACCCGAGGCTGCCAAAATTCAAGATACTGTGAACTCGTTCTGTGTAGATCGAATCAAAAACCAATATTCAAAAACTGAACGTAGATGGGCGAACTATGATATGGGAACGTTAGACACCTCAGTCCCCCCTGTGACTATGCTGGTGCTAGGTGCTGTAAATCACCCAAATCGTCGGGAATTAAAAAGTTAAAATTAGACGCGATAAAATCCGTAAAAATAGTTTTATTTAACAGATGTAAATATCTATGGAACATAGCATACACCTATTATCATTCAACTCGTTTGTCACCTTTATTCTATAAATAAATATTTCCCCTTCGGCCCTCGTCGAGTAAATTACAGGGTTAACGACATACCTCATGTATATAGTTCAATTTATCTCCACAGGTAAATATCCCATTCTCACATATAAAAAAATCAGCTGGTATATTTTTATTTTCGTTCCATTTCAAATTCTTTCGAATCAGTGAGTGATGATGAAAGTCTCTGAAGCGTACGTAAGAGATAAATTGATAAAGTTCGCATAGATGAGCAAACGTAGATGTTTGCAACTGACACCTTGTCGTTTCAATTCGACATTTTCTTTTAAGAATATTTAAAAAAACACAGATAAATTTTTATGTGACGTGTGACGTTGATGAGTTTTTCACAACTATAAGGGCTACTGGACACATTACAGTTTTTTTTACGTGGAGCCATGCCTGAGCTATATTTCTTTAATTATTTTTTTTATTAACGTTATCTCCACACTAGGATTTTCTCCTGTATCCTTGGGATTACCATACATAAATATTACAAGGACAAACATCTAGACTCGGAACAATTATTTGTACGCTATAAAAATACTTGTAAAGTGCGGGATTCGAACCCGCGTCTTTAAAACCACTGCGCAACGGAGCCGTCGTATATATTAGGAGTGTAGTTGTATCACGAATGGGTCGGCTGGAAGAACCACGCTGTCACAGAATACCAGCGTAAAATGCGGATCAACGCCCTTTTTACTGGAAACAAGATATACATTCTTAGTCCTTACAGGTGACAACACATCGGTATTTTATTTCGTAAGCGATGATATAATGTAGATGTCTATGGGCCACAGTAGCCTATTACCATCGTGTGGACTGTATACTCGTTTTCCACTCTTATCCTATGAAAAAACTTAAATCTCGTTTTGTGCTATTTATAAATTAAATATTTAATCAAACTTAAGATGCACAGAAAATGCTTTCAATTTTATGGAAGCATGAGATTAAGTAAGTAAGAGTTATTTCTAAAAGAAGCCATTTTAACATTAATATACCTTTTGACAACAATGCCTAGAAGAATAGCTATCGATTATACTTGATCAATTTCGTGTTGAAAGCTGACATTAATTATAAATTATGATAATTCGTCCATATATTTGTAATAAATTTAATATTTTATCAAACATAAGTCGCAGAAAAGACGCTTTCAACTTTATGGAAGCATGAGGTAAATAAGTAAATTGCTATACTTGATCCTGATACTGAGCTTAAATTCCTATCATTTCTTAAAGGATTTCCTTTGAGACGCGTTTTGTATCCACATAGATAATAAACTGTTTTGGTATAAAAACAAAAGCTAGTATTTTCTGAACATTTTAAGACACCTTCATAGCAGATTCCTTATCTGTCTCGGAGTCCATCTGGGTTAGTACCATCTTCTAACCTATTTCTGCCGGTATATGAGACTCTTTGCATTTGAGACCGCTGCATTGGAAGACGTTTTCAAGCTTCTGGACTGGAAAGGATACGGAATAAACATCAATGGCGAGTACATCACTCACCTTAGATTTGCCGACGATATAGTCCTCATGGCAGAATCGCTGGAGGAGCTAAGCACTATGCTCAATGACCTCAATAGTGTCTCCCAACGGATAGGTCTTAAGATGAACATGGACAAAACAAAGATCATGTTTAATGTCCATGTCACACCTATGCCGGTAGTTGTTGGGAGCACTAAGCTCGAAGTTGTTGACGAGTATGTTTACCTGGGACAAATAGTCCGACTAGGTAAGTCCAACTTCGACCGAGAGGTCAATCGACGGATTCAACTCGGCTGGGCAGCGTTTGGGAAGCTACGACACATCTTCTCGTCAGAAATACCTCAAAACCTTAAAACAAATTTGTACAACCAGTGCGTGTTGCCAGTGATGACTTACGGAACTGAGACGTGGTCCTTCACTGCTGGCCGTATGAGGAAGCTCAAGGTCGCTCAGCGAGCTATGGAGAGGGCTATGCTCGGAGTTTCTCTGCGTGATAAACTTAGGAATAAGGATATCCGCAGTAGAACCAGAGTAACCGACATAGCCCAACGGATTAGTAAGCTGAAGTGGCAGTGGGCCGGCCATATAGCTCGAAGAACCGACCGATGGGGAAGAAAGGTTCTCGAGTGGCAGCCTCGTACCGGTAGGCGAAGTGTAGGGCGTCCCCCCACAAGATGGAGTGACGACCTGGTAAGACATGCAGGAAGTCGATGGATGCAGGTGGCTCGGGACCGTGCTTTGTGGCATTCCTTGGGGGAGGCCTATGTTCAGCAGTGGACTTGTGAAGGGCTGTAATGATGATGATGATATGAGACTCTTCGGGGTAGAACAGAATAGAATAGAAATGAATAAATTTTATTCAATACTAGCTGGTACCTTGCGTGTTGTAGCCGCAGAAAAATAATTATGTAAATATAGTTTTAAATCTGGTAGAGTTATATTGTTTAATTAGGAATAGGAATGATCATACATTCATTGAAGGGCGTTACCTACTGTAAGTTAATAGTACTATGCCTGTAATACACAATGTTTAATCGCAATCGAATGAACGGTAGCTTAATAAATAATACCCGTTTCGTGCAGGATTCGAACACTCCCAGGGACTCATTGCTACGCCACTGCACCACGGAGACCGTCAAGTGTGTCCCGTGTACTAGATATAGGTTATTGTTATTGTCTTCCTATTGTGTCTGAAAATCGGACAGTGAAAGTGTTAATACTAATAATAAAAACAGTGTTAATACAAGCAAAAAAAAAAAGAATTATAATTCTTTTTTAATCATTTTAAAAACTAAATTAAGTGTATTGCAGAACAAGATGATACTACTCGTAGTTCTCGACGGAACAAATGTCAAACGTTCACGTTTCCTTCGATACGGAGGCTTGCTAATGTCTCGTTCTCAGTGGTTCCCCGCTCCTTGCCAGGGATATTAGGTTTCCGGTGAGCGAGTTTCGAGGAATATTTAACGGTATCTGTGTCATTTTCTAGTATCGCTCTAGAAAATGTTGTGCGCGTTCGAGACTTCGTAGCTCTAATTACTCGTTGCATTAGAAACTAGAACTGTGTAGCGAGTTTGTGTATGGTTATTAATGTCTTCATAGTTATGTCAACCGATATTTTTTGAAAGCGCTTCTCTTTTATTAAAATTATGTTATTTATATATAATAATAGATTTCCGCCCGGCTTTGCACGGGTGATTTTCAGATTTCGGCAACAGCGCTACCTACCGAGTCCGATTGTGAATAATTTAGATTATCCTGGGACCCACTCAAACACACAAACAATTTCATCAAAATTGGTCCAGAAATCTATCAAGAAGTTCTTAGAGTTAATAAGTTAACGGACAGTAAGGGCTACTATGTTACATATCCTATGCAGCAATCTATGCGGAAGGCCTATGTACAGCAGTGGACTTAGATAGGTTGCAGCGTAAACTAAGGCTAAGAAATAGTGTTGATTTTGTTTACTAGAAACGGGCACATTCTTGAATTTACTTTCTGTTTCTTGTATATATTAACGACTTACCTTACGCTGTTGGGAATAACCATAATATAGTATTATTTGCTGATGACACTTCATTAATTTTCAAATTAAAACGACAATGATTAAAATGTGACGAAGTAAATAATGCTATATCGAAATTAGTGAATCGATTTAATGTTAATAATTTGGATTTAAATGGCACTAAAACCTAATGTATGAAATTCATGACTCTAAATGTCAAATATTTAAATACTAATATAATTTTAAATGGGGAGAAACTGAGTCTTGTCGATACCAAAATCTTGGAATCATACTAGATGCGAAACTTCAATGGAGCCCCCATATATCCAAACTAGCAAGCAGACTTAGTTCTCCAGCATATGCTGCAAAAAGATTAGAAATATTTCCAGTGTTGAAACAGCTAGACTTGTTTAGTTTAGCTATTTCCATAGCATGATTTCGTATGGTATTTTGCTATGGGGATACGCGACTAACACTGAAATTATATTTGTTTTACAGAAAAAAGAAATGTGTGATATAAAACCTAAAGATTCACTCCGACGAAAGGAAATAAATATATTAACTTTGGCTTCCCAATACATTTATGTAAATGTAATGTGTGTACATAAAAATAAAAGTAGTTTTACAATATTTTAAAATAAGAAAAAATTGTACAACCGACTTCAATATAAAATATTAAGAATGACTCAAAAACGATTGGTCAAACCTTGATCAAATTTAAACGAGACCACATGAGAAACACCAGCTTTCAAATAAAAAAAGAGTCATTGGAATCAGTTCACTCAGAAAATAGTTATGAGGAGGAAAAGGTAACACACATAAAAAAAATACAGTAATTCAAATTCAATCAATTCAGTAATTCATTCTTAGGGTATATGCTTATACAACAAAGGGTATATGCTTATACAACAAAGTCCCGGAAAATATACAATATTTGACCTGCTCAAAGTTCAAAAACTTTATTAAACTAAGTTTGTATAAAACGGTTATAATAATATTAAGGAATTAATGGATGATAATAACCCCTGGTATGAGCCATGAGCTGTCGCTACCAAGCTATTTTTAATTTGTTTAATATTGTTAATTGTGTAACATACATGATTGTATGCTGTTGTGGCCGGTGAAAGTAAAAGGGGAAATCTCCCGCCGGGCAAGGTGTTCTGCCCGAGGAGTGGCCAACGCTCCAAGTGGTAGCTCGTAGCTATTTTAAACTAGCTATTCCCCGCGACTTCGCCCGCGTGGAGTTATTTTTCGCGGAACCCTAAAATAAAGCAGCCCAAGTTATTTCTTATAACATCAGCTATCTGCCAGTGTGTATAAATATTGACAATATTTATACGATACTAACGTCACTTAATTGTTTTGCCTTCCCGAAACCCCTCCACTAAAACTTAAACTTTATGGTATGGTATTAAAGTTCAAATTGACTTTTAAGCATTATTACGAATATTTTGTATGGGAATATAGAAAAGTGTTGTTTTTAGACTTTTTCAGGCAATTTTTTAAATTTTTCTCTCCGTACGAACGAACGAAAATGTACGAACCATCTTCGTACTTCAAGGAATATTATAAAAAAAGAATTAGCGAAATCGGTTGAGCTGTTCTCGAGATTTGTGCTTAGCAACACATCCAGCGATTCATTTTTATATTATAAGATACACTGCTTTAATTTCGGAACTTCGTTAGCGCGATTTAGGCTTCGATGTGTTTCGCTTGTGGCGCGACGACAGCGCCGCCACACTGTTATTTAAAAAAAGTCCTGCTAGTTTTCTTGCAGGTTCTTCCCAGGACAGAGGTGTTTTTTTTCGAACCTTTGGCAATTTAAGCATAAGAATGACTTTCAATAAGTATAATTTATAAGCTACATTGAATAAAAAAACCTTTTTTCTAGGTGAACCCATAAATTAAAAAATACAGTCGTATTGAGTACCTCCTCCTGTTTTTAAAAGTCAGTCAAAAAGACTTATAGCGCTTAGTGCGAATGTTGGGAATAGTCAACCAAGTATGGATGATAACCTGTAGTGCGTCTGGTACTCCGATAGTAGAATGAATAACATAACATATAACATAAACACTCACGCCTGTCACCCAGAGGGGTAGGCAGAGACTATGGAATTCCATTTGGCACGATCCTGACACACCTCTCTCGCTTCCTCCACATCCATATACCTACGCATACACGCTCGTCGGTTAAACTGCTAAACACACATCCCAAATACACAAACTCATCTACTTGCTCTACCAACTCCCCTTCTATTCTTATTTCACATATCGTTTTACTTTCTTCTCTTTCAAAAACCATAACTTTCGTCTTACTTGCGTTCACTTTCATTCCCTTTTCTTTTAATGTCCTGTTCATTAATGTAACCATCATTTGCAACTCGGCTGCCGAGGACGCAAGTATGACTTGATCATCGGCGTACAAAAGGCATTTGACGGTTAACTCACCCATTCTTAACCCGCATTCTTCTGCTTTCAAATTTTCCAAACAACTGTTCATAAATAGGCTGAACAGCCACGGGGAAGCCACACAGCCCTGTCTGACACCTTTATGGATGCCAAACCAGTCCGAGTAGGCCCCGTTGATCCTGACACAAGCACTAGAGTCCCTATATAGAGACTTCAATGGTTCAATGGGTGAGGAGGCTTGGTTATGAAAGGATATTGGGAACGTTTGGTGATGAAAGTATAAATGAGAACGGTGAAAGCCTTCTCGCCGTATGCGTGGAAAAGAGTCTTTTTGTGACGAACAATTTCTTTCGTCATAAGAAGATTCACACGTATACATGGGAAAGAGGTAATGATAGAAGTATGATAGATTTCATAATTGTTGATGAAAAAATGAGGACCGCGGTGGTAGATACAAGGGTTTACCGGGGCTCTAACGTAGGGACGGATCATTACTTGGTCTTATGCCGAATTAATGGTCTTTTCAGACGTTGGAGGCATCGGACATCTGTGTCTACCACTGCGTTACAGCGTATAAGAACAGAGAGGTTACAAGATGAAGGTGTGAGAGAGAAGTTCAAATATAGATTGAGAGAAAATATAAGTGGTATGGCTGAATTGTGTATGAATGATTTAGACTTGGAGACTGTGTGGTATAATGTCAAGAAAGGTTTAGTGGATGCAGCTACCGAAGTATGTGGCGTAAGTAAGAGAACGAATGAAAGGAAAATTAACACGTTATGGTGGGATGATGAGGTACGGATGGAAGTTGAAGCAAAGAAGAAAGCATGGCTAGATTTACTAGCAACCAAGGCTAGTAATTCTAGCAGTATGAATGATGATATTGAAAGGAAAAAGGCAGTCTTTAGACACCTAAATAAGAGAGTAAAAGAAGTAGTTGAAATGAAAAAGCAAGAAAGAACGGATATGAATGATAGAAGAATATCGGATAACTTCCAGTCAAACATTAAAATGTTCTGGAAACTCGTAAGAACTACCAGGGGACATTCAAAACAGCCTAGAATGAATGCTATACGAGACCAGAATGGCTGTATTCTGAATGACGAAGTTTTGAGTTTAAGGAGATGGAAGGAATACTTTGAAAGCGTGTTTATGAGTGATGAGACGTTTGAATTAAATGAAATAGAAATTCCGGAAGAAGAGGAAATAGATAGAGATATAAGTATAGATGAAATAATGAAAGCAATGAAAAGTATGAAAGCAGGTAAGGCAGCCGGTTATGATAGAGTATCTCTCGAAATGCTTAGGGCTGGAGAAGGAGTGGTGGCAGACCTGCTGTGCACCTTGTTTAATTTATGTTGGGAACTTAAGCGGGTACCGGGAGACTGGTGCAAAGCCGTGATAGTCCCAATATATAAGGGAAAAGGATCACAGCAGGACTGTAAAAACTACCGTGGTATCAGCCTTCTTAGCATTGTGGGAAAACTGTATGCTAAGGTACTAATTGAAAGAGTTATGAAAGAAACTGATGGAAAAATTTGGGATGTGCAAGCGGGATTTAGAAAGGGAATGGGATGTACGGATCAGGTCTTTTCCATGCGCATGATCGCGGAGAAGTTTTTGGCCAAAAACCAAAAAGTTTTTTGTGCGTTCATAGACTTGGAGAAGGCTTATGACAGAGTGGACAGGGATGTGTTATGGCAAACACTGAACTCATAGAATGAATAGTAGAGTAATTTTGAAAATACCCGAGCAATTGGAGTTTTATCTTCGCCAGCATTTCTGAAATTAATTGCATTTCAAAGGATGACCTCTTCGATGAAGTAAACCATCGTGTAGAAACCTGAATGTCTAAGAAGTTAATAACGAAAAATATTTCGAAGGCCGATGATGTCCGTCAACGCTTTTAAGTAGAGCGGCTACTTAACTCTTTCATAAATGAGAGCAGGCCTGTGCCCTGGAATATATTTTATTTAATAATTTATTAACTTATGTTTTATTGTTATCATCTTAAATGAAAGGGTTGCAAAAATACCGCGTAGTGACGGTGTAAGAACATCCACTACCCATATTGTCCCGTAGGCGTCGTAAGGAGGTGACAGTTGAAAACTGAAACGAGATATGGGCAGCAGTATATTTCTGATAACAACTTAAAAATTATAAAAAATTGCGGTTGCCAACTCTCCTGCTAAGTTTTTTTTATATACTAATAATGCTATTAAACATTACTAAGTTCCCTTTAACCACTTCTGGTAAGCTTAAAATGCTTTTGTTAGTTGTGGTACACGACAGTAGTCGAATGGTGGATTCGAACCCACGACCTTTCAAGTTCGCGATCTGCGCCCTGCCATAAGGCTACTGACGCTTCAGTTTGGCAACAATGTTAATTAATAGATTATATAGATTGAAGTTGTTATGACTTAATTTGCTTAATTCCGTGTAAAGAAATAAAATGATGTGTCCTGTCTGAAAAGCACCTCCCTCAATTGCGTGCACTGTCCCCGTCCCCACAAATCCCAGCACCAAAACCTCCTGCACTACCAACTTAAGTACCACCACTCCTAACATCACCACTCACAAAACCACCACGCTAGGAACGATATGCCACTCTCAATAATACGACACGTGTTTCCTCTCTACACGAGACATCATCTGTGGAGGCTGGCTGGTAAGATGACCGCTAAGAGAGACTTAGCTCTCTCCGCTAAAAGAGACTTGCTGGGAGTGGTGGTGCTGGGGATGATGGTGCTAGGGGTGGTAGTGCTGAATGATGGTGCTAGGGGTGGTAGTGGGAATATGAGAAGGGTTGCAAACGGCCCATTTAATACCTTGTGGTATTCTCTCCCAGTCACTTCGTCGTAATTATAACTTTTTCTTTATAGGATAGGGTGACAAACAAGCACACAGTCCACCTAATGGTAAGTGGTTGCTGTGACCCATAAAAATCTACATTTATCCTCAATAAAGATTCATCATTCAGATGCGACGTCACCCGTGAGGACTAAGATGGAATGCCTCTTTTCCAGTAAAATGCGTCTCCGGTTCTCTATACTCACCATACGAAACACAGCAGTGTCAAGCTGCCATTTTACGCTGGTATTCTGTGAGAACGTGGTCCTTCCCCGGCCGAGCCGACCCATTCGTGCTGCAACTACACTACTAATACATAAACTAATGTATAAAACTATAAATTTTCTTATAACTGTAAATTTTCTTGTCTTACTTTCGTAGGTTTGTGGTAACTTACGCTCATCCCTTAGATGCTGCAACCTATGTGTATACATATGATGAGTATTGGAGTCCTGAGGACCGTTTTGTTAACTATTACTACATAATTCAATACTTGATTACTACGTAGGTCACTCAATAAGTTTTGAGATACACAAAAAGTATTCTAGATACTATTAATATTTATTTTACATCTTCTCCGTACATAGTGTCAGTGACTTATGTAATATAATTTTAAATAATAAAGCAGACCTATGCTTTGCTACGGAGGCAGGGCAGACATGGCAAACGCTCTGTCCTGGTGAAAATGTTCCACTGGAAGTTAACCAACAAAACAGTGGGATATTCCATTGGTACAGGGCGTGCAGAAGGATTTGTTTCATAATCTTCATAGTGACCTAGATAAGGCACGCCTTCTAGCTGTTTCGACTAAGGAATCTAGTCACTGGTTACACGCTTTACCATCAAGTAATCTCGGCACATTACTTGATGCGGAAAGCTTACGCATTGCCGTAGGAATCCGACTAGGAGCGGCGATTTGTCAACCCCATCAGTGTCCCTGTGGTAGCAGCGTCGACAAGTTTGGGCTCCACGGACTTTCATGTAAGAAAAGCGCTGGTAGATTTGCACGACACAGTTCTTTGAACAATGTCATCCGAAGGGCTCTTGTCTCTATAAATGTTCCCTCGGTTTTAGAGCCTTGTGGAATATTTAGAGACGATGGCAGGAGACCCGACGGTATGACATTGGTCCTTTGGGAGAGAGGTAAAGCTCTAGTGTGGGATGCTACTTGCGTAGACACTCTGGCGGTCTCTCATCTCAGGGGTACCTCGTTTAGAGCCGGGGCGGCATCAGAGGCAGCTGAACTGAGTAAGTGGCGCAAATATGAGTCTCTGAGAGATGACTACATATTTGTGCCATTCGCTGTAGAGACTATCGGTCCGTGGGGTCCACGTGCGGTGAAGTTCCTAAAGGAACTCCATCCGCGGTTGGTCGTTGCTGCTGGTGATAAGGGGGCTGGTTCTTTCCTTGCTCAAAGGCTAAGTATAGCCATTCAGCGGGGAAACGCAGCCAGCGTTCTTGGCACGATACCGCGGGGAGTAGGACTATATGATATTTAAGTTTCTAGTTTTAGTTTTTTTTTATTATTATGATTTAATAGCAATATTTTTTACATCTTTTCAAAATATTCTCCATCATGCTCTATACAAAGTTCCAACTTTGAAACTAAACCAACTCTGAAAACACTTTTGCCAGTCTTGATCTAACAGGTCGGAAATCGTTTCTTCGTAGGCAGCCACGGCTTCTTCGGTGCTTGGAAAAAACTTGCCTTTTATTTTTTCTTTGACTCTTGGGAACAAAAAGAAATCACAAAGAGCTACGTCAGGGCTGTAGGCTGTAGACTTAGAGTTTCAACACCCGATTTCTCAAGAAATGCTTTTGTTCTAAGGGGGGTATGTGAAGAAGCATTATCGTGATGCAGCATGATTCCCCGAAGCCCGGTCTTTGGTCTTCTCACCCGCACAGCTTGAAAAGCTTTGGGTAATGCAACTGTAGTATACCATTTAGAGTTGACTGACCTACAATTTTCCAGCATTGACGCCGCTCAGCGAAATATAACTAGTCACCAATTTTTTGCCGACGTTGCGAGGTCTTTGCAATTTTGTCGGTTACTGTCCTTCTGAGTAGACCCATACCGATGATTGCCTTTTATTTTCCGGATCATATTGATAGATCCATGTCTCGTCAACAGTAACAATTTCTGAAACACGCCTAGATGCCCCGTTTTCAAAACGTAGACGCATTTCATGGCAACAATCCACACGAGTCTGTTTTTCGCTTTCGGAGAGCAAACGAGGGATCCATCGATAACAAAGCTTCCTCACTCCAAGACGTTGATGTAGGATGGTATGAATGCTCTCCAAGCTAGTTCCTATAAGTTTTTCGATGTCCGTATATGTGTTTCGTGGGTCTTCTTGCACCAACATTTCAGTAGTCCATATATTTTCTGCCGCAGCAAACCGCCTAAAAATTGTGGCGCGTGATGGAGCTGAGTCTCCTTATGTTGATTGTAATTGTTGTACAGGAAAAGAAGGTTTTCTTTAATATTTAACAATTGGCTTATGGAGTTCTATTTTTAAATAAATTTGCTTTTTAGAAACATATAACACGAGTGCGTACCATTTTTAAATTTCGTGAATCTCAAAACTTATTGAGTGACCTACGTATCCCAGCTGTTAGCGATTGGTGATAAGACCGAAAATATTAAAGCGTAGTTGGAGTGACGACCTGGTAAGTCATGCAGGAAGTCGATAGGCGCAGATGCTCCAGGCCATGCTTTGTGGCATTCCTAGAGGGAGGCCTATGTTCAGCAGTGGTTTTGTGAAGGGCTGTAATGATGATAATGACTGATTACGCCAAAAATAGCCTATTCACCCTTGCTTTGAACGCAAGCAAACTGTAAAGTAAAGTTACATTATATATATTATTATGTCGCTCTCCTGAACTCAGACTTCTCATTTTTGAGATGGTTTTAGGTCAAGGAATTTTCCACCGTGCTACCCTAATGCGTGTCGAAGGATTTCATATATCGTCGAAATATTTTTTTAAATTTCTCAGAGATGCAGAATTCCCCACAGTGATTGATGAGTGTTAAATTAGCAGGTTACTAAAGTGATACCATCATCACTTTCTAAAAGAATAACAGTAAACTGAATTTAAAACATTAAAATATAAATATTAAATATTAAAAAACCATAATAAAGAAACTAAAACTTAAATTATCATACATTTCTACTTCCCGCGGCTTATTGCCAAAAACGCTGGCTTAGTTGTTTTACTAATAGGCTATACTTAGCCTTTGAGCGAGAAAAGAATCAGCCCTCTGATCACCAGCAGTGACAATCAGTCGCGGATAAAGTTCCTTTAGGAACTTCACCGCACGTGGACCCCACGGACCGATGTTCTCTACAGCAAATGGCACAATATGTAGTCATCTCTTAGATACTTATACTTGCGCCTCGTACTATCTTTTGTTTAAAATAGTATGCTTAGAATTAAAACATAAATTATAATAGAACTTCGAAACAGCTTGGATTTTATATTCAAAGAATATAAAATCCACAAACTTAATTAATACTTATAAAATTAAGAATACTCGAGGTTGGTAATCTTGTAGATGTCTGTAGTAATTCAGTTAAAAAGACAAAATAATTGAAGTTGCCTGCAAAGCCGTAAATAGCAACTTGGTGCTTGGTTCTGAAGTTAATAATAAAGTTAACGAGAAAACTACTTCAGTGAAGCGCCAAGCATAATCCAACAAATAAAAGTATTGCGGAGAAAGCCACAGTCAAGTGGTCTAATAAAAGTGCACGCGATAGCCTTCCCTAAAGTAAAAACACGAAGGCCCTTTATTATGTGAGGTAAGCACGAAGTCAATTGAACTAGAGTAAATACTAGTTTCCTGTAATGTATTTGGTGCTCTAATGTAAAAGAACATGTACATAATATATGGAATGTATGAATGTGTTTCCCAACTTTTATAAGAAAAATAAGAGCTGAGGAAACGCTATTAAAGCCTTCAATGTTTTGCTCATTGACTGCTTTTGTGTTATTGAAGCGGAAATTTCTTAAGGCACGTTTACTTTTCGGACGGGGAAAATGCACTGAAATGCGTGAACTTCACGCTCAGATGCATAACACGGTTAGATAAAAAAGTAATGTTGAAAATCCAATTGATTAAATTTTATAAAATTGATGTGTTTGTATTATATACATTAAAATCATTCCTTTTCATATAAACCAGTGCAGTAAATGAAAATTGTATTACTACATTAAATTAATACGTTGATGCTAATAAAAAGTCCTTCCTAAAAATATTCTTTAACAACCCAAAAATAAAGTTTACAAGTTTGTGAAGCTAAGAAGTTTTCACTTCTCAAGTGCAGTCCTACGTCTGAGAGTTTTTTTTTTAATATATAAATGTTATAGTTAAAAAAAGCACACAGTCCACCTGATGGTATGTAGATGCTGTTGCCCATATACATCAACATTTATCCTCGATTAAGAATCAAAATGCAAATGTGCTGTCACCGCTGAGTACTCAGATGGAAGGTCTCGTTTTCAATAAAAGTCTCTGGTTCTCTATACACACCATACGAAACACAGCAGCATTTAGCTGCTATGTTACGCTGGTAGTCTGTGAGAGCGTGATCCTACCATGTTCATTGACGTTTGTCCAATCACACTTTACTTTTAAAGATTATTCAGGATATACGCACGGACTGGAACAGTTTCTTTTTCTACCGAATTCAAAAAGAAGACGGTAATCAATTCGACTGTATGTTATTTTTTATGTGTGTTATCTCATAAATTTTCACTGGGTGAACCGATTTCGATGATTCTTTGTTTATATGAAAGCTGGTGCTTCACATGTGGTTCCGAGTTATGTTTTTCAGGATTTTATTTTATAAGCGTATACATCGCCCTAAGAATGAATTACTGACTCGGTGGAGTCGAGTAACTGGTACTACTAACTTGTGTCTGTTCCTAGTATTTATAGAATGAATATCACTTATTTTCTACCGACTTCAAAAAGGAGGAGGTACTCTATTTGCCTGTATGTTTTTTTTTTCTTTTTTTATGTGTGTTATCTTTTCCTCGTCATAATTTTTTTCTGTGTGAACTGATTTTAATTATTCTTTTTTTTATTTGAAAGCTGGTGCTTCTCGTGTGGTCCCATATAAATTTGATCAAGGTTTGACCTGTAGTTTTTGAGTTATTCTTAATAATTTATATATATAAATAATTTATCATATGCTAATGATCGACTACAAACCCACTTGGTGGTAAGTCAAGATGAAGTCCTGGATGGTAAATCAAATGAATACACTTAGGTTGTAGTCAAATCTGGCAAATTATTCCATTCTTTGATTTTTTAGTATTATAGAATTCGCTGTACGCATCAGGCAAGACTAAGGAAGCCGTTTAAGTTTAGGAATGCTTGGAGTATCGTCAACTAGGTGGTAGGGCTGCATTTCTGAGGAGGCTAAGAGTCCTTCTGGGTAGGTACCAATCTTTTACCTATTACTGCCACCTAATGGAAGTGCGTGCACTGCTGTGTTCCTGGTGCAAAGGGTAAAGAGAGTCAGTTCTATTACAGGCTGTGAGTTATTTCATCTTGGTCCTCAGAAATGACAACACATCGGATTTTTTTTTATTTGAAGTCCATTACAGATGTCCATGAATGTAAGTGGTGAGTCACTTCTATTTTTTTTATTATTATAAAAAGATAGCAGCTTATTGCTGCTGTGTTTCATATGGCGAGTGTAGATTACCGGAGACCCTTTTCACTGGAAATGAAACGTCCCATCTCTGGGGTGACAACGCATCTGCATATTGATTCTTAATTCAGGGTATTTTTTTAATTTATTTTAGGATTACAAAACAAAACTATCCTAAAAAGTCGCATACAGAAAACCACTAAGGTTTGTGATGGCGCGACCTGAGTCGACGTTACATTAAGTATAATTAATTTAGTTTGTAAAAAGAAAACATTTCAGCCTAATTAGGACCTGAGCAAACTACAAAACAAAAGAAAAATAACAAAAAAAAATAAAAAATTACCCAAAAAGTACATTTTAAGTTTTTTTTAAATGTAGATTTCTATGGCCCACAGTATCCACTTACCAAATTTCACGAACGCACATCGCGGCAGAACTCCCTATATCATCCACACCATCTGGATGATTGGCGGTCCACCACTGTGCGATTTAGAAGATGTTTTCTTCCTGGCACGACTTCCTTGTGGAATCGATTACCATCAGCGATTTTTCCGGACCGATACGATTTAGGGACCTTCGAGAAAAGAGCGTACTCCTTTTTAAAAGGCCGGCAACGCATCTGCAATTCCCTCCCTGGTGTTGCGGTTGTTCATGGGCGGCGGTAGTCACTTACCATCAGGTGAGCCGCATGCTCGTTTGCCCCCTCTCCTATAAAAAAGGTGGACTGTGTGCTTGTTTGTCAACCATAGTACAGGTTGACAAACGAGCACACAAAAACACATTCATAAACTTACATTCACTAGAAATAAATATGTGCATTTATAAAATTCAATCCAAAAACCAACAATTCATGTATGCATGCAGTGGTAGAGCCACGCGGCAGCTTTTGCTGTCGCACGGATGGGCCGGCTCGAACCGGGGTGGTACCACGACCTCACAGAATACCAGCGTGAAGTAGAGGTTTACCTCTGCGTTTCGCTTGGTGAGTGCAGGTGGCTGGAGGCCCTTTTTACTGGAAATGAGGCATTCCATCTTAGTCCTCACGGGTGACAACGCATCTACATTTTGATTCGCAAACGAGGATAGATGTAGATGTCTATGGGCCGCAGCAACCACTTACCATCAGGTGGACTGTGTGCTCGTTTGTCACCCTTATTCTATATAAAAAAAAATCATATTTTGAAAAAATGCTGGCTTTAACTGGAAGGCGAACTCCAAACCTAGGCCTCATTATACAGTGTAATATGATTACTAAGCCTTACCGTAGTTGAGTAACTGATAGAAATTTATTTATAAACAAATATTAAGTAATCATATGGTGCAGAACCCACCTAATATCGCATGGACTGTAAGTTCGTATGTTACTTCAGATTTATAAAAAATATATAATACTGGTATTAAAACAATGTTCTATTTTCTCAAACGAAACCCCAACGCCGTTTTTATGTTACCGAAGTAGGAAGTTACGATGTAACGCATAAAGATTGTCGTTGGCAGCCAAATACGTTTCGAATACTTCCCAACGGTATGTTAGTGGACCGTTTTATTTCTCGTAAAATGGAATGGCCTTCATGCTAGGACCGAAACGACTCTTGAACATTCTTTGATAAAGTTCACAGTGAAAATGGAATGCAATAATTTTTTTCCAATGAAACTCACGACATTGCATAAGTAAAATCATTAGAAAAGTTTGCTACTCATAGTGCAAAATCTTCATCATTTAACAATATGTGAACGTTTAAATTTTAAGTATCTGTATAAAAGAAGAAAATAAGACTTACATCATTCGAAAGATACTGGTCATAGATATTCACAAAAATTCAAATCATGTGTTAATACTCTCTAGGCATTCAAAATAAGATATAATTAACGGGAATACTATTAATGATAATAAAGGGCTCATGTAAATTTATTTTTTACTAGCTGGTACCCCGCGTGTTGTTTTAGTAGAATAGATAACAAATGTGGAAATAGCATTTGAAATTTATAAGAGTTCTGTTGTTTAATTAGGAATGATAATACGAGTACATTCATTGAAATTGAATGATATATAACTTTCAAATAAATCTAGTAGTGTAAGTTAATTGTACTATGCCTATAACATTTGCACAAGTGCAAGCAATTACTTGACAAAGTTTTACCATACTCTGATGAACGGTATGGCAGCGCATAAAATACGAACAAACAAACATTTTTTTTCAATATATTAGTTATAAGCGGGAAATTGATTCTTTTTTCGATTTAAAAAATCAAAGGTGTTGTTAGATATAAATTGATCGCTGTTTAGATCTCGCGTCTGATCATAGAGGTAGTCGCGTTATAATGGACAACTTTTTGAGAGTATTTAGCTTAGTTAAGTAATTTACATCTCACTGATGATTTGAAATAATTAAGATAATTTGACAGATCAGTAAACAGAAGTAGCAATTGACCGGCTTTATTGCTTGAAGTAGGACGTGTTGATTCCGACTGGCAGCCTCATAACTGTGAGCGACGTGTAAGGTTCCAGCACTTGATAGAGTGACGATTTAGTATGAGATGCAGGAAGTCGATGGATTCAAGTGGCCTAGGACTGTGATAATGCTGATGTTATAGCAAAAAAGCTAAAAATACATTGTCTTTTTTGGGGACTATGTTGAAACGTCTCACAATTTGTAATTATATCTTTTTTAAGTCTTTTCCTTCAAAGAAGATCAACAGTAAAATATATCAGAGAATACAACGAGGCTTGGCCTTAGCGAGAGACTCAAATGGATATTTTGACAATAAGCGGTTAAAATTAAAAATTTTGTACAACCGACTTCATATAAATTATTAAGGATTACTCAAAAACTAATGGTCAGACCTTATTCAAATTTATAAGGGACCACAAGAGAAGTACCAGCTTTCAAATAAGAAACATCATCAAAACCGATTCCCTTCGAATAAAGTTATGACGTAACACACATAAAAAATACAGTCGAATTGAGTTCATCCTCTCTTTTGAAGTTTTTAACAGACTTGAATAATTTAAAATTTTGTACAGCCGACTTTAATATAAGTTATTAAGGAATAACTCAAAAACTATGGGTCTGACATTGATCAAATTCATATGGGCCATACGAGAAGTACCAGCTTCCAATTAAAAAAATCATTAAAAATCGGTTCACCTAGAAAAGGTATTGACGTAACACACATAAAAAATACAGTCAATGGAGTACATCTCCCTTTTTAAAGTTTTTAACAGACTTCAAAATGAGCCCTACCTTTTGTAAATAAGAAAGATTTCTTCAGAATCCTCTTCTTCTTTATCAGTCCGTGAAAGTCCAATTCTGGAGCATAAGCCTCGCTGGTTTTAAGGAGAATTAGCCTTAATCTCCACGGATTGACGATCGCAGTACCTGCCGTCCTGCAACATTGTCTCCACTGCCCGTCGGGGTCCTGGATATTAACGCATAGGTAAGCAAGATACTAATATGTAACACCGCCAGCACAGGACAGCCATTATTTTTTTACGTGATAGAACCATGCTACAGCTATGTTATGCTTGTAGCCTGAAGTTGGCTTGACCGGGATAGGATCACGCTGTCACAGAATACCAGCGTAGAATAGCAGGTTAATGCTGCTGTGTACCGTAAGGTGAGTGTAGGAACCGAAGACCCTTTTTACTGTAAACGAGGTATTCTATCTTAGTCATCAGATGTGACAACGTATCTGCATTTCGTTTTTAATTGAGGATAAAGGGTAGATGTCTATGGGCCACGGCGTCCACTTAACATCACAGGTGGACTGTTGTGCTTGTTTGTTTCCCTTCAATAAAACTATGTATAAAAAGTTTGTAAATATCCATAGTCATCTCTATATCCACATATATCCACAGTAAGAAATGGGATGATGAATTATCTCACGCCACAACCCATCACAACATAACTGAGAGATAAGATTCAGCTAATGGCTATTAATATTGATTTTTATTAGGTATATATACACTGAAGTTCGAATATTAAGATGTAATAACACATTTGTGTTACTAAGTATTAGAGTAGAATTTATTTCCGGATATATACTCATTTTATTCTGAATGTCAAATCTCCGATTACCAGTAACAGAGATGTCTTTCAAGCGACATAATGTCATTACAATGTATTGAGGGATAAGGCTTAGCGTCTAATATTTCATCACAGATTGTAACCAAGAAAGATGGTCGTTAGAAAATGTATTAAATATTTCTTTTAATTTGCATCTTCCCCTATTAAACAAA